>CAUYQV010086534.1:0-20645 GCA_963574575.1 Galagoides demidoff | reverse complement strand
GAATAGCTGGTACAAAGTGATTTCGGAGTGTGCTGGTAAGGGTGTTTCTAGTTTTGAATCAGTAGACTGAGTGAAGAAGGTCATGCTTAACCATTGTGAGAGAGCATCTTCTAATCCGGTGATTTTCAATCGGTGTGTCAGGAGAGGATCTTAGGTATGCCAAGAAAATTTTTAAACATCCTTAACTAAAGTATTTTCAAAAGAAATTCAAAGCACAGTAAATTTTTTTTTTTTAACTTTTTTTGAGACAGTCTCAAGCTGTTGCCCTGGGTAGAATGTCCTGGCATCACAGCTCAGAGCAACCTCAAATTCTTGGGCTTAAGTGATTCTCTTGCCTCAGCCTCCCAAATAGCTGGGACCACAGGTGCCCACCACAACATCTGGCTATTTTTTTTTTTTTTTGGTTGTAGTTGTCATTGTTGTTTGGTGGGCCCGGGCTGAACTCAAACCTGCCAGCTCCAGTGGATGGGGCTGGTGGCCTAGCTGCGTGAACTACAGGTGCTGAGCCACTCGTCTTTTTTTTTCTCTTGATCAACATAATTTTAGCATGCCACAGAAGTTTAACTATAGGTTTAAGTGTGCCATGAGATTAAAAAAAGGTTGAAAAATACTGATCTAAGCCATTGAGGGGCTGAATAGAAGAAGAACTAGGAGGAAGGGTGAATTGCTTCTCTCTCTGAGCTGGGACATTGGTCTTTTCCTGCCCCCAGCGTCAGTGCTTCTGGTTTTGGGGGTTTTGACCTCGCACCAGGATTCACACAATTATTATTACTCCGTTCCTCTGGTCCTCAGAAAGTTGGGCTCAGTCTGAATTACTAGTTCTACTGGCTTTCCTAGTTCTCCACTTCACAGACAGAAAATTGTGGGAGTCTTGGCTTCTATGATAGTGTGAGCCAATCCTGTAATAAATCTCTATCTATCTATCTTTCTATGAAAGTTTGAGACAGACTGTGTTATGATCCATTATTTCACTTTCAAGAAAAGTGAAATTTTTCACATTTGGCAGCATCCTTTATGATTCACCTGTGCAAGTTTCAACCCGCTTGGCTTATTGGTGTTTCTGGGATGGCTTCCACTGTTGCCATATGCATGCAGTTTGTGTTTCTTGATTTTTGTGTATCTTAAAACTTTTGTAATGATGCACATATCTATCCAACCATCCATCCTATTGGCTATGTTTCTCTGGTGAACCCCAGTCTAGGACGTATGTGCCTTCTGTCAGGCATGGGGCATGGGGTTCTGCTGGAGGTGCTTCCAAGCTCATAGGCCAGGGAGGGACTGCTTGCCATTCTGATGGAGACCTAGCCTTCTCTTCCAGCAGCAACAGCTTGGACGTGGTACCACCTTGTGGCAGCTTAAAATAATTTTCTGTTGGGAGGTGCCTGTGGCTTAGAGGGTAGGGCACTTGCCCTATATACCGAGGGTGGCGGGTTTGAACCTGGCCCTGGCCAGCTAAAACAGCAGTGGCAATTGCAACAAAAAATAGCTGGGCATTGTGGTGGGTGCCTGTAGTCCAGCTACTTGGGAGGCTGAGGCAAGAGAATCACTTAAGCCCAAGAGTTGGAGGTTGCTGTGAGCTGTGATGCCATAGCACTCTACTGAGGGCCACAAAGTGAGACTCTGTCTCAAAAGAAATCAAAAAAACAAAAAAAACCTGTCAAGTGAATTATAAAACACTTATTGAGGCCCTATGGTTTAGAGGAATTGATACATGATATATAAAAACATGGGATTTTTTAGAATTTAAATATGTGAAATTTGAGGAATTCATACATGTATTTCAGTTATAATAGTTGAATCCTAATGTTTGTCTGTAATCACGAGTAATTGAGCATTGGCTAATCCCCACTTTCCGTACGGAGTGTATTCTTTGTAGAACATTCATCTGTGGCGTCTCTGATGACCGCAGACCCTTTCACGAAGGGGTTCTCCTCCTCACAGACTCCTGCACTAGAGGACGAGGATCAATATTTATGATTCTTTTTTCTAATCCTGCTTTATGGGGCCCTAATTATAATTGTGTGCGTTCTAATTATAAATCTAACTAGATGAAATTTGTTGACGGGAAGGACAAACTTATAACACTTCTTATCACTAAGAACAAGCCTTGTTCACTGTTGGTGCTCAGTGAATGTGTATTGATGACGATATAATTTGTGAAGCTGAATGTCTTCTTCCTTTGGCTTCTTAAGCCCCTTTCCATTCAGATAAAGTATCTAAAGATATTTTATAAACTATCCAGATCTCCATGTGGTTCCCTGTGCTGAGTCCCCTCTAATCTGGATGTGCGGCAGGGAGCTGCGTTTCCGGTAAGTGTGGGATTTGTGCCCAGAAACTACCTTGGAAGTTCAGCAGTTTAGAGTCTGGAGGGCGTAGCTCGACTTGCTGAGTTGACAGAGATTCTTCTAAACTGGTAGAACTCAGCCTTCTGTTCCTTTCTGGATAATTCTCTGGGGCTCTGGGATTCCTCCTGCCCCATCCCTGTCCCTGTAGTGAGAGGCGGCCTCACAGACTTTGCTGCTCTTTGAAGCACAGTTGTTCTCCAGTGGTTCATTCTTAACATTTCAAAGAAGCTTCAGATGTTTTCCTCAAATTTATTAATCGTAAGAGCATTATAAAACGTTTCCCGACAAACCCCACCTGCTTGGTCCTTCCGTAATCCTGATGACTCAACATCTGTGTGCATTTGTGTTTGTGTTTGGAAAGCCACACGTTAGGGTTATTCGAAATTGACTAAAATCACAATATACGCTGAGAGGCATTTGTTTCCACTGCCTGGTACTAAATGGAATAAATGGCACAAGGAACCCATTAGAATGCCCTTGTGAAGCATCACAAGCTGTGGGACCTCTCAGCAATCCCTGCTCAGTATTGGAAAACCATTTAATGCCACTCTAAAACATTAAGACTTGCAGTTGAGGCTCGAGACACTCAAATGAGTAAGCAAAGTCCTAAGTGGAAACTTGATATAGAATTCCTTTTGGCCTTTCAAAGATAAAAATCACAAAACCATAGGATATTTAGAACAGGATTCAAAAACAGCTGAACCTTGACTTCTGAAGATCTAATCATTCTGACAGGGTATCTCACAAAGGGCATCTGTTTATTTGGCTTATCAAGTCTGTGTTAAGAATCTGTATTTTGCATGACATTAAATACTTCTCTGATTATGTTCAGAACATGACTAAGAACACGCAGCTCTCTATGTTGTAGTTACTTCAATTTGCAAGTATTAAACCAATGCATTTTAGTTCTTCCTTTTCCTTAAATCATTTTCCTGTGCTGTCTTCTACTCTAAAGCTCAGTCTTGAGGCTTCCAAGTCCAGAATAAGAAGGTAGGTAATGGACTTCTTTAATAAGACAGTAGGGCTTGAGGGCAAGGTTTTTAGAGTTGAGAGTGTTTTCCTAAAGTTCTGTGGCTTTGATTTTACCTGCCAAAGGGAAATTCTGGAGAACGTGGGTCACAGAGTGTCCTCCCGGTGAAGAGAAGATACCTGTTCCCAGACTGCATCCAGCTGAGCTTTTTCTCTGCGGGCTTTGGCTTGAAGAGGTGAAGGTGGTTAAATAGTTGTGTGGGAGGCTTTTTCCTCCCATTTTGGATTGGAGAGAGATTGCCTTTTGGGTTAACCTGGACTAACTTGGGACTCAGCCACAAAAAACCAAACTTGGCTATGCAATGCGGCTGGGCTGAGCCCTCAAAATTTAGCTTTCCTGGGCTTTTCCCCATTCCTCGTAGCAAAGACCTAAGAGTTCTTGAAAATTCTGGCTGTGGATGCTGGGTGTGGTGGCTCATGCCTGTAATCCTAGCACTCTGGGAGACTGAGGCAGGTGGGTTGCTTGAGCTCACGAATTTGAGACCAGCCTGAGCCAGAGTGAGACCCTGTCTCTAAAAAAATAGCCAAGTGTTATGGTGGGTGCCTGTAGTTTCAGCTACTTGGGAGGCTGAGGCAGGAGGCTTGCTTGAGCCTGAGAGTTTGAGGTTGCTATGAGCTATGATGCCATGGCACTCTATCCAGGGCAACAAAGTGAGATTCTGTCTCAAAAATAAAAAGAAAAGAAAAAAGAAAATTCTGGAAGGGTGCTAGACCCAGTGGCTCACACCTATAATCCTCGCACTTTGGGATCTAAGTTTTTTTTTGTTTGTTTTATCATAACCTGTAAGGTCCTAAATTAGGAGCTGGAAATTCAAATGCCCATGGAAGCCAAATAGGCAACACAGACAAATGAAAAGAGTGGATTGGGACGGTGCCAAACGCGAGGTCACAGGTCCTGTCTTGGCGGGGGGTGCCTCCTCTGAGTGTTGCCAGGTAAGAATGCAGGCCCACTGCTGACAATATTTAGAAATTTTTCAAACTCCAGATATAATGATATGACATCTCCTTATTTTCAACTTCTGGCAACTCAATTAAGAAAACACACAGAGAGCCATAAGCCAGATGTAGGCCTGAGACCTCTGTTCCGAAAGACTGGGCTTGTATGTCGTTTCCTAAGCTTCTCTTTCCCATGGTCTGCCACTCTGTCCATCCCCCGCCAGGATTACTCCTCCCCTGTGTAGTTTCTAGTCTTGTCGGTCATCCATCAGTTCTCAGTTTAGAGTGACGGCTCCTCAAACAGGCCTGCTCACTCATGGCAGTCCCTAACTTAGCTCAGGTACCCTAGAAAGCAGAAACCGAAACAAGGGTTATGCACTGTGCTTTATTTGGAAGCACAGGGCAGTAAGACCAGAAGGACGGAAGGACGGGAAGCAAAGCAGGGTGACGCGTGACGGTGCTGCCCATGGCTTCAGGACAAGCCATGAAGAGAGACAGCTGGTCACAAGGGACAGACTCCCTGAGTACACATCTTTTACCAATATGGAGCTGCTTTTTTTTGAGACAGAGCCTGAAGCTGTCCCCCTGGGTAGAGAGCTGTGGCATCACAGCTCACAGCAACCTCCAACTCCTGGGCTCAAGCGAGTCTCTTGCCTCCACCTCCCAAGTGCTGGGACTATAGGCGCCTGCCATAATGCCCGGCTATTTTTTGGTTGCAGCTGTCATTGTTGTTTGGCGGGTCTGGGCTGGATTCACACCAGCCAGCTCAGGTGTACGTGGCTGGCGCCTTAGCCACTTGAGCCACAGGTGCTGAGCCCATTCTGGAGCTTCTTATTTAACATCTTGGATTGGGGATTCTCAGACAACACAGAGTGGTGTGTATTTGCTCATCAAACCCACTGAAGCCTGATTTGTGATGAGGAATTCTCAGCATAGGCTGCTTTTCCCTCATCCAGAGCCAGGCCACAAAGGGTGAGCTTCCTTCTTATTTTCCTGTCCCTGTAATTTGTTTCTGTTGTTGTTTGGTTGGTTGATTTTTTTCCTTTCTCTTTTCAGGTTCAAAGATTCTAACTTTATCCAGGGGTTATAATTCCGTCCTCTAGTTTCTATGGGTCTGAGGCCTCATATCCCGTCCCTATCAGGTCATTAAAGTCTGTCAGTTTCTCGGACAAACATAACAGGCTCCCCAGACTCCAGGGACCTCGTTTTTAGCCTATGCTCAACGGCTCTGGTTTTCTGTTCCCTCTTTGTTTTTGGCTCCAAGGAGTTCTCTCTAGTTTCTTTCATGCTCAGCTACGTTTCTAAAAGAATGTTCGTGCTGTTGTAGCATTTCTAGGTGATACGTGTTGTGGAGATCTTCAGGGTTATTCAACCATAGCTCAGTGTTTTTGGAGACAGACATCACACACTGAAATTGTGTACTAGCTGGTCTGTCCGCCCCAACAGAGAGCGTGCTTCACAAGGGAAGACCTCGCCTAAGTCCTGTGTCTTATAAAGTGCCTGGCACATAACTGGCACTCACGGTGTATGGAAAGAATGAATCTCAGTGATGTGACTTTGGGATTAGAGCCGTAACTCGACTTGGTTCCATGCGACAGTGACTCTGTTTTACTCCAGTTTGGGCTTTCCAGAGAATTGAATACAGTTGCAAGAATAAAGTGGGTGTTTTTATAAACATTTGGTGGTCAATTTCTCTTATACAAAAAAGGAATTATAAAAAATAACTGGCACCATTACATTTAGTTAGGGGAATGTCAGGGCGGACACTCAGGGTATTATTTTTCAGCGTTGTCACTGATCCCTGAAGCTGTAGGTGATTTTTCCTTGCTTGTTCCTTATGGCTCTTCTGGCTTTGCCTGTTTTGTTATAAGCATCAGACTCATCTTCATTGCCAGACTCTGATCCGGAGGGTGGAGTTTGTCTGATTCTTGTTATTTTTTTAATCTCCTTGTGCAGGGTTTCTCAGCCTTGGCACTAGTGATACTTTGGGCCAGACAGTTCTTTGTTTTGGGCATCAGTCCTGTGCTCTGTGGGATAATTAGCAGTGTCCCTGGCCTCTACCCTCTGGATGCCACTCCACCACTCAGCCGTGACCACCAAAGATGTCCCTTTGCGGGGGGGCTAAATTTCTCCCCATTGAGAACCATTGCTTTAGAGAGCCTTGCACAGAGAAAGCGCTCGATGTTTGTTTTTTCCAAATATTCTCTTAAAGATCTTGATTGAATTCTGTAAAGGGAAGTGGGATTTACCTTTTCTCAAGGAAACTGGTCAAGTGTTGGGCCAGCCTCCTTGTTTGTGGGTCTGAACCGGCACTAGGTTGATCCATGCTCCTGTCGCCACTCAGTGTCAGCTCCCCCCGAGCCTGTCCTCTCACTCTCTTCTACTTACTTACAGCTTGAAAACATCTGGAGGTTTACAGTCCTGGTTTGTGGCTAAAGTCTGCTGCTTCCACATCGCATGGATTCATGTTCTGACAGATGCGTGTCCGTCCTCGTACATTCAAATGCACCTGTTTGACAGATGACAGAATTTCCAAGCACACAAAGTCACAAACGTTTGCAATACTTAACTACTCGTTGGCATAAATGGGCAAAATTTGACCTCAGCGTCATAACTTCTTTTTTCCCTTTAGTGAGGCTACATCTAATTAAATCAGCGACTTTCGGAAAGAATTCCAGCTTCCTTCTTTTCACGTGTCTGGCAATGTTTTCAACAGCTTAGAATTACGTATAAAAACCTCAGCAGTAAAATACATTTTGTTAAAAAGACGTTTATGTTAGAAATGAAACTTGTAACGAGGAAGACATTTTCAGTTGATGAAAATAATTTCAGGTAATGGGAATTGACTGGGGTGAACCCAGCAGCAGCCCCGCTGTCTCCTTCCCCTCCTGCCCCATTCCCGCTCTCACAGCACCTGCTCCCCTCATTTCTGCAGCCGTGACCGGGGGTACTGGCAGTGGGTGGTGGTGGATGAGCATGGAGTCATGTTAGGGGAGTTATAGACTAAGCTCCGTTATCCCCAGTTAACAATTGAGAAAATAGGCTCAGAGGGATTAAATGATTTTAAAAAATCATCTTGCCTGATGGGGTCAGAACAAAGTCTTCCTTTTCCCAGGGCTCTTTCGAGCATGAGACATATTCAGATAGTGATGTCATGGTCCAGCTATTGCTAAGGAAGTACCAAAAGTGTTTCTCTGTCTCCCACCACTGAAGATCAACAGCCTCCGAATGGCTGGAGCCTTCCCTCAGGTAAGCAGCAAGGGAGAAGATATTTCTATACTGCAACATGAAGGATTTCCAGTTAGACCCCGACACAATCTATGGCTCAAGGGAAAAATGTCACAGGAGAAGCTGCGGTAAGTAAGGAGATGAAACGATGCAATGTTGGGAAGAGTTCAGTCAGGTGTAAGGTTGAAGGAAAAGAAAAATGCATAAGTAGCACCAAAGCAACCAAAGCAACCTTAGTTCATTTTGAAAAATTATTAGGTGACCATTTTCCTTCTTCCTGTGAGCAAATAGTAAGAGGAATTTAATTAGTGAAAATGAATGCTAGAGCCACACCACACAAAATTCAGCTGTGCTCGTTTGCTTAATGATTATTATGATTTTTGTTACATTATCCTGAGCAAATTCATCGAGATCCTGGGTGATAAGAAGAAACGCAAGTAATAACAAACAGGTAGCTTCAAGTCTCCAGCTCGGCAAAATATTAAAACTGCCCAGTGAAAAATGAATTTAAATTACCTTATTTTCCTATTATGTTAATAAAAACAAAATGTCTATATGAAACATTTATTTATTTATTTTGAGACAGAGTCTCACTTTGTCACCCTGGGTTGTGGCGTCACCGCTCACAGCAGCCTCAAACTCTTGGGCTCAAGTGATTCTCTTGCCTAAGCCTCCCGAGTAGCTGGGATTACAGGTGCCCGCCACAACGTCCGGCTGTTTTAGAGAAGGGGTCTTGTTCTTGCTCAGGCTTGTCTCGAACCCATGAGCTCGGCCTCCCAGTGTGCTAGGATTACAGGCATGAGCCATTGCACCCGGCCATTATGAAATATTTAGAAAACATAAGAGAAGAGAACCATTGTGCTTACTGGGGTTTACTTATTTTAGACATGCACACTCATACATACACATGGAAATGTATTTCTGTATAAAGACATATCCATTTCTGTATAAATACATACCTATGGTGCAGGGAGAGAAGATCAGTATCTTTTTCTATTTACATATCTGTGTCTATATCGGTATCATCTCTGTTCCAATGAGATAATACATTTAATGATCTTTTATTACATGTTGATTTCACTTAGCTTTCAGTGAATTTTCTTCCGATTCGTTACACAATTTCATATTTTTCTCTCATGTTATTTTTAATGGTTAAAGAGATAATAAGGAACTTATATTTATCTTATATAGGGCAATTTCATTTTTTTTAAAATTACTGTTGTGTAGTTTAAATTTATTTCTTGATTGTCTCCCTCTACCTAATGATTCTCATTGCCACATTCATCTTTATGTTGCATTTATTTAACACATGGCTTTTTTTTTTAAATTTTACTTTCAATTGGCTTTCAATCTTCTTAGTTTGAAGTTTTTTTTTTTTCTTTTCATTTTCTTTTGCGTTCTTTCTTTTTTATGGAGACAGAGTCTCACTTTGTGGCCATCAGTAGAGTACTGTGTAGTCATAGCTCACAGCAACCTCCAACCCTTGGGTTTAAGTGATTCTCTGACCTCAGCCTCCCAAGTAGCTGGAATGACAGGTGCCTGCCAGAACGCTATGTTTTGGTAGAGATGGGGGTCTCACTCTGGCTCATGCTGGTCCTGAACTTCTGAGTTCTGGGCAATCCACCCACCTCGGCCTCCCAGGGTGCTAGGATTATCGACATAAACCACCACACCCGGCCAACAGGTGGCTTTTTAAAGAACTTTCTGCATCATTTCACCATGTAGGTGACTCACATTGTAGTTCTCAAGGCCAGTGACTGGAAGGAAAGCTCTGAGGCACGGTTTTCAGATATTTAATCATTTCAAAAACACTTGCCTGTCCCTTTATTCCACTTCTCCCAGAAAGTGAATTATTACCCATTTTCAGATGAAGAAAATGAAGAATGCAAATACTAAGCGTTTAAGGGCCTGCTCAGCTGGTACATGGATATCAAGTTCAAGTGTTTCTGAACAATTTGTTACCCTGAATTTTTTAACCTGAGTGTTTGACCTTGGTAATGGCATTTCCTGTTACTTACTACCTGTGTCGGCCTTTAGCTTTTGCTGTCTGGATGCCTTAACTTTCTTTCTTTTTTTATTCTGAATTAATGTGAGGGTCCATATGATTAGATTACATTGTTTGCATTTGTAAGGTCAAGTTAGAGTTGTAGTTGAGGCCTTCACCTGAAGTGTGCCATGTACCACTACATGGTACCCGCTAGGCGGGAGCTTCCCAAACACCATCTCCCTCTCCCCCCTTCTTGAATTTAATTTTCTGTCTTGTGAGCCTGTAGTTGTTGATCTACTAAGTGATATTTTTCCCCCTTGATTATCAGATAGGCAAGAACAACCTGCCAGTGAGTTTTATTAATGAAAACAGGGATCAAGCCTGTTTTCCAGTGGTTTTTGAACTAAGTATCTCAGGCTGGCCTTTCTAATTTCCTTACTTTTGTGGTTGTTCAATTTTTTAAACTAATTAATTGATTGATTTTTAATCTCCCACTGTGATTCTTGTTTAATTTTTCATCCCAATTGCTAATAGTATATATTCACATTATAAATTCGATTCCTTTCTTAATTATCTCATGACACCAGTGGACTTCTATGATTTCTGTGTAAAGACTCATTTGGATCCAGAGTTTAGCTAATAGATTCTTTGAAATGACAGTCATAATAATATCATTAATTGAAATAGCAATGAACATTTATTGTCTATGTGACAGATAGTAATCACTATTTTTCTCCCTCCCTCCCTCCCTTCCTTCCTTCTTTCTTTCTTTTTGTGATAGGGTCGCTCTTTGTCACACAGTGGCTTTATTATAGCTCACTGCTGCCTGTACTCCTGGGTTCAAGTGATCCTTCTGCTTCAGCCTTTTGAGTAGCTGGGACTATAGATGTGCATCACCATGCCTGCCTAATTTTTAAAATTTTCTATAGAGACGGGGCCTTGCTATGTTGCCCAGGCTGATCTCAAACTTCTGGCCAGAAATCATCTTCCTGCCTCAACCTCCCAAGGTGCTGGGATTATAGGTGTGAGCCATCATAGCTGACTAAGAAAGCCCGTTCTCAAGAGTTAACTATAGTTATCAATATAGTGTTTATAGGCAAACTTACAGGCTTTGTGGAGAAAATGCATTTTCTGTGTGGCTCTATGCCCAATGCCAGTCTTTCTGATTCTGTGTACATTTCTTGGAGAGTAAAGTCCCACCCTCTTTTAAAAACTTGTTAAAAGTTACCCATTACAGCTAGGAATCAGTATGGAGCAAGAGTGTAATGACTCTGGCATAGGAAGAGAAACAAGAGATATCCACAGGAGAATGTTATCTGACCTACTGAAAGGTGGGATTCTTGGGACCTGTTAAGTGCGTGTAGAATTTGGTCCTGTAGTAACTTTCAGGGCTAAGTCCTGATAACCCACTTTCAAGTGGACAGGCCAAGAAATAGGAATTTTAACATCCAATACATGCACATAGATGCTTACTTTGCTCTAGCAAATGTAACAATAATATCCTATAACAAGTTTTAAACCTAGCCTTGCTCTCTTTGTTCTGAAGCAGTTGGAAAAATAAATAATTTACTATTTTGTGACTATTTTTAGGTATGAAAGTATTTATTTTATTAATCAACAGAATAGATATTTATTTATTATGAATATTTATAGGTATTATAGTATTAGCACTATTTAAAAAAAGTTTTATAAAATCTAAATAGAAGAATAACTAGATTAGTAGAAAATACAAGCACTACATATTTTCTTTTTTTTTTTTTTTTTTGAGAAGGAGCCTCAAGCTATCCTCCTGGGTAGAGTGCCATGGCATCACAGCTCATAGCAACCTTCAACTCCTGGGCTCAAGCGAGTCTCCTGCCTCTGCCTCCCAAGTAGCTGGAACCACAGGCACCTGCCACAACGCCCGGCCATTTTTTTTTTTTTTTTTGGTTGCAGCCATCATTGTTGTTTGGCGGGCCCAGGCTGGGGATTTGAACCCACCATCTTAGGTGTACGTGGCTGGTGCCTTAGCTGATTGAGCCACAGGCGCTGAGCCAGCACTACGTATTTTCAAATTATAAAACCTGACTTTATCAAGTATAACACAACATCTTTTTTTTTTGAGGTAGTGGCTTGCTTTGTCACCAGTTAGAGTGCAGTGGTATAATCATAGCTCACAGCAACCTCAAACTCCTGGGCTCAAGAGATCCCCCTGCTTAGCCTCCCAAGCAAGTGGGACTATAAGTGTGAGCCACCAGACCCAGCTAATTTTTCTACCTATTTATCAACTCTCAGATTGGTCTTGAACTCCTGACCTCAAGTAATCCTCCATCCTCAGCCTCCTAGAATATGCTAGGATGACAGGTGTGAGTCCCAACACTGGGTCGCAATGTCATTTTGTTGCCTGAGAACTAGCTAATGCACGATTTCCCTTCCATCATTTTCTGTTTTTTTCTTGTTATTTGTTACATTTTTGAGACACATAGCTGATAAACATTTAAAAATTACTTACCAAATCATAGACCAAAAGTCCATTTTTAGAATGTAATTTTAGAATTTCATTAAGCAGTAAACTCATTCATCATAAAACATCATGCATTGCTTGTTTTAGACGGAATATCGAATAGCTCATATCCTTTGCTTAAAAATAGGCTTTTTTTCCCTCTTAAAGCAATTATCTTTTTTTCAGTCCAATTTTCTCTTCTGTGGTATTCAACAAGATGTCAGTTCCAATGAGTTTTTATTTTACGATGCTGATCATGAAAAGTCATCCCACTCTTTTCTGCTTCCAAAGCTGTAGAATTTAATTTTTTTTTTTTTTTACTTTAGTCCAAAGCATATGTATTCAGGGGTAGTGAAGTCTATCTCTACACTTTAACCCTCAGTGATTGCTAAGAACAGGCTATGTGACTGTTGAATTTAAAAGGCAGTTAAGTGGTTAGGAACATAAATTTGAAACTAGATTTCCTGGCTCAAATTCTGGTTTTCTGGTTCTCATATTTGCTAACATGTGACATCTGCCAACTCATTCACTCTGCTGTGTCTCAGTTTTCTTGCCTGTAAAATGGGGGAACAATAATAATACCTACCTCACAAGGTTATTGTGAGAATAAGTGGGTTAATCTATGCCAAGCCCTTACAGCTCTGCCTGGCTTATAGTAAGTATGGTGTGGATGTTTTTATTTTTAAATCCATTCTGTCCATTGAAGTCTTAACAAATTCCAAATAATTACTTCACAATCAAAGAATTTTTACAACTTTTACTATGTAGCTAATGACGGCCCAACTCTGTTCATTTTCTGGAGACATTTTCTGTATGCACTGAAGTTTCCTTCGTCTTTTCAACCTTTTGTATGTTCATTTGCTTATTCAGTCATTCTCATTTTCTGAGCACTTATCATGGTGCTTGGGTAGTTAGGGAGGAACAAATAGAGGCATTACCTGCAACCCAGGAGCTTACTCAAATCTCAGAGGCAGGCAATAAATGTTAACAGGACAAGTTCAATTAGAAACTTGCCCCGTGGCTTAAGGAGTAGGGCACTGGCCCCATGTGCCAGGGGTGGCGGGTTCAAACCCAGCCCTGGCCAAAAAAATACCTGCAAAAAAAAAAAGAAACTTGCCTCCCCCATTGATAATGTAAACATCATTTTGAAGCATGTCTATGAGGGCACACATGCTTACATTACAGTGTTTGCATTTGTTAAAGTCCCTGTGTAGTTGTGTCCTACACCTATAGGTGTGCTGTATACTCTTATATATGTGGGAGCACAGGCTCCCCCTCCTTCCTCCCCTCTCTTCCCGGCTTTGTCTCCCTACCCCCCAACTTGAATAGAGTTTTTTCCTTGTGTGGGAATGTATTATTAGTTCATCTACTGGCTTCATATTGGTATTAAGTACATTGGATATAAAGAACTAATTAAATAACAACCTAGCTTTGCTTTAAAAAATCCCTATATAAGGCCTGGCACGGTTGCTCACCCTGTAATCCTAGGACCGTGGGAGGCCGAGGCAGGTGGATTGCCTGAGCTTACAAGTTCTAGACCAGCCTGAGCAAGAGTGAGACCCCTGTCTCTAAAAATAACTGGGTGTTGTGGTGGGCATCTGTAGTCCCAGCTACTTGGGAGGCTGAGGCAAGAGAATCACTTGAGTGAGACCGTCTCTCAAATAAATAAATAAAAATCACTATACTTATTTAAATAAATAAGGTGGGGAAATTAGGTTTTGGAAATGGGCATAGAGATAATGGCTCAGCTGTCTTAATTCAATTCATTTGCCTTTTCCCCCACTGGTAAACAGCATTAATCTATCTTCTTATTGAAAAGTTTCACCATGACTCATTCTTAAAGTTGGGAAATTCGGCTTTAGTTGTAAGTTTACCAGAGGTTCTCAGAATGCTCACACTTAGGAGTGTGGGAAAGGATGCAGCTGAACAGTAATACGTTAACAACATGTGTTGAAACAGCAGTTCCTTGTTGACTGTATACAAAACACAAATTTCTAATGGTTCTCAACGGCCCTGCTTCCTCTGTGGATTATGTAGGAAATACTTTAGTCTGAATAATTATTCCCGGGGGGAAAGCCTTTAAAATAAATTCACTTTATAGAGTGCGTGTGTCAGAGAGAGAGAGTCAGAAAGGGAGAGAGTCTAATTGTAGAATACTGAGTCAGTCACGCAGATACGCCTAGTGTAATTAAAGAGCATAATTTGCAGGTAGCAGCCATATTTAATTATATGAAATACTCAGTATGCTATTTCCTGTCACTACATTGTTTAAAAATAAACCAATAGCAACAATAGTCAGCTAATCCAAAGGTTCAGGGAAACAGTGGTGGAGGACTGAGCTTTCGTAAAACAAAACAAAACGGAAAACTCTAATGACCAGGATAGTTGCAGAAGAAATAACTGTCCCCCGTTTGATGGAATTGTCTCGGCCAGTAAAGACCAAGTGGGTCATTGCCCCTCTGCTTCGTTTGGTTTGGATCCGTCCATGCAGTGAACCTTCAGTAGTGGTGAAAGGATCCGTTTCCAGAATTCTCTCCAGTGGTTTTTGATCTGAGGCTGCTGCATGTGTTATCCGGGGGAGTCTGCCTTTTTTTCAAACAATAACCTCCTTGCATCCTACCCCTCTGTAATTTTTGATGGTTTTGAATGATACTACATCTCAGTCATATGCTTTCTACCCCTTCCAGAATCCACTTCTAGGGACTGTGAATGGGTGAATTTTCTGAAAGATCCATTAGTGTTCTGGAAAAGTCAGTCAGTTTCACATTAAGGTTCTTTTATCTTCATAGAAGTTTTTTTTTTTTTTTTTTTTAGAAAAAAATCTCATTATGTCACCCTTGGTAGAGTGCCATGGTGTCACAGCTCACAGCAACCTCCAACTCTTGGGCTTAAGTGATTCTCTTGCCTCAGCCTCCCAAGTAGCTGGGACTACAGGTGCCCACCAAAGTGCCTGGCTATTTTTTTTTGTTGCAGTTGTCATTGTTGTTTAGCTGGCCTGGGCCAGGCTCGAACCCGCCAGCCCTCAACTATGTGGCCAGCACCCTAACCACTGAGCTACAGGCACCGAGCTGGAGATGTTTTCTAATAGGTTGAGGTGTGAGGTCAGCTAACTTTGGTGGTTAAGGATCATTTCTTTAAAAACAAGGACACTGGTAAACCCTTCTCCCCCGCACTATACACACTCCTATATAAAGTGGGTCTCTTTCTCAGAGAAACACTAGGGTTGCCCTGCACATCAGTTATTTATTGAAAGCATGTAACTCTTAAAATACCAAATCCATCAAAAACAGGGTATATTAGATAAATTGATCTCAGGAAGCAGGGGAGTGAACATTTACAACAGTGTTGTTGAGATTTTTTGTTGTTGTTGCAGTTTGGCTGGGGCCAGGTTTGAACCCGCCACCTTCAGGATATGGAGCCCACCCACTGAGCCACATGCACCGCCTGGTTGTTGAGATTTCTGTCAGGGTCGTATTCTAGTTTGTTAACCAAGAATGGGTTCTCTCTCTCTCCCTCTCTGCCTGAAAAGACCTCTCTCAGTTCCCCCTACCGTTAATTCCCACACACAACTGGCAGTCCCAAGTTAAACACACATTTATTTTTGAGTCCTAATCCTGCTAGATTCGTTCTGTTTTATGATACACAATGAAGCAAAATAAATATTGTGAGACGTTCTTCATGTTGGAATTCAGGGTAGAAATGACCCTTCTCCGGTTGTGGAGACTGGAGGGTTAATAGCGAGCCTGTCACCATCAGTGGTGTGTCAGGTCCTGGTTTTCCCAGAGAGTTTGCCGTGTGTCACTTTGAATGAATGAGCTGAGGAGAACACTTCGCTTTCCTTCTTACCCCTTTCAGAATCATGATGTTACCGTCATTCCTTTTTGGGAATCTTCTTTTAATATTCGGGTACATAGGTGTGGGTCTGATGTCACTGGGGAAGTGACTTAGCTACAAACGTAACATGCCCATGGCAAAAGCTATTTGGAAATGATCTCTTCCTGGGAATTGTCCCAACAGTCTGATACACTTTTAAAAGCACTTTTTATTTCAGAACATGTATCTGGGAGAGCCTGATTGAGAAGAATATTGCATTAGGAAATTGCTCTGCCCAAGACAACTGCTGCTCTGTTTCTTTTCAGATTTTAAAACCCAAGTTCCAAATCTCAGTCTGTAGTTAAGAGCTTCAAACAGTAATTACCTCCGTGAAAGGAGCAGAAGTCCTTAAAAGGGTCTGCCGGTTCCCCCGCCGTCCTTCCCAGGCGAGCAGCGCGGCCCTAACCACTGATAACCCAGCTGCCCAGGAACTGAGTAAAGCCGGCTCCAAACGTCCAGCTGTCGACAGGCTTGCCTCGCTGAGAACACTGGTTAAATATAGCAGCGCGAGCTCAGCTCCCCACCAAGCCACTGCTCCGGCAGGGCTGTGCGGAGAGCACAGAGCAGAAACCTAATCTCAGAACCCAACGACACCTAGCAACAGTTGGAGAAACTTCTAAACAGAAGTCTGGGTGGGAGATAGAGATACAACCACCTCCGATTCCTGCTGCCCGGGGTTGCGGGAGAAGAGGCTGCTGCCCCCCTCGCTACCAGTTTCCTGCATGACTTCAGCTATTGGCTAGTCCTGGGAGAGAAAGTGGGAAAAGCTCTTTTTTTTTTTCCCCTCTGTATTCTTTTGGGCTGGATAGTTTTCCAGAACTCAAGTCTGCCTTGGGCTGTGGGGCAAGCCACCAGCTCTTCAAAGGATAACCTGCCTCCAGAGAGGACATACCTTCAGTTAAACCAGCTGCCGTCAGGTAAGACCAAAACAAATAGCTGCTGACTGTCAAGACATTTCTCTTTCCACAGAGGAGAGTTCTCTCCCACCCTGTTTTGTCTATTTCCTTTGATTCTTCCCGTTCTGCTGTGTGATAACATGTATAGAAGTTAATGATAATCATTGTTATTTTTAAAAAGTCAGAAAACATCAACTCTTAGAATGATACTGCTTCCCTTTTAAACACAGAGCATCTTATGATGTTGTAACAGCCATCAAAATATTTCTGCCAACTTATCACTTGTCAGCAGGTAATAGAAATAGGACAAAGGGTAATTTCGCAGCTCTTTTCCCCTCGGGATGGCTAAGCAATAAAAAAGGATATTTTTCCTAGAAGCAAAATAACTTTCATTTATTGAAACTGGCTGAGCAGCTTGTGTGGTAAACGAGAGGAAAGTCCCGCGCGTGGCGTTGGCATTGCTAGACTTTTGCTACTTTACATGTGTCCTAACTCTCTGATGACACTGGTACACCTTGTGCTGCTTCTGACCTCGATACACCATGGTCACCCCTAATGCTTCTGACTAGGCACAAAATAGGGCTGGTATTACATCACTGCTTGTACAGTTGTTAAATATAACGACTCAGGAGAATGTTATTTGTGCGTGTGTTTTAAATAAATTGAGTAATTGCTTGTATTTAGATGTAACAAATTCTGTTTTCCAAAACTTAAACTGAGTAAATAAGGAAAAATATCCTTCTTAAGTTGCATGTATGTGCACATGAATATATTTACTGTCACGAGAAGGAAATCCTCCTTTCTCTCGGATGGTGTTCGTTACCCCTTTCCGGGAGCAATTTTATCAGAATTCCTTAGTGTGCTCAATTTCATGTCCTGTCTGACAAGTACATTGGTGATGTGGTTCATGTTGACACTGGATGATCTGTAGCGGGGTAGATTTGCATAGAAAGATTTTCCTTTAAGTGAACATGATAATCTGAATGAATCTTCTAAGGGTAATATCAAAGGTTATACAGAAACACTTTTTATAAGGAATTATTTTAGTCTATTTTGTCAATGTAAAGAAAGAATTTACCCAAGGCCAGTTTCAAACACATTGTCAATAAGTAAGACTGTATCAGCCTTTTCCAAAAAGGTTCCTATTTTAAGAAAAACCAACTAAAGCTTATATGTTGTATGTTCAGGAAAATGAAATAGGACACACATTTCAGTACGTATTATGTTTCACAGTTCTGATTACTTGAATGGTTTACAAAGTAAATGTGCTAATCATATATAACGAATATGTACAGATAATAACACAAAATGCACTTTGGCAGCCGTGTTTTTGAAGAATGAAACTCCTGGTGTGTTAGTGGAGATGAAATATCTTTGTTGTGAAAGAGTTTTGAAATAAATGTTTTTTGTTTTTCTTGTCTTTATCCTTAGAAGGGTCACACGGGTCGCTTACAAATAGATGTGTAAGGACAAAGCCAGAATCTGCCATCAGTCCTAGCATTTAATTCCTTTTAAAGTCAGTGGGACAGTGTGCAGGCAGAGAAGCAGAGCAGTGGGCCCTAGGTGAAAGCCTGCTTTGCTGATGAAGTGAATTGCTGAGTATCATTAATTTTCTTCATGGTTGTAAGTTTTATTTACTTATTTTGAACACCAGAGACTGATGCCAGGTTCAGTTTCCTCTTGAGAATCAAGACCAGCTCAGGTGAACCCACGTGGTTCCCTCCACTACACGAACTACGCAGCTCTGTGAACCTGTCGGCTCAGGTTCACATCTCCGTGTCATTTTGGAACCCTCCTTTTTCTTCTGCCTCGAGAGTCATTAGATTCCTTTGCTGTGTCTTCCGCCACTCCGAGGCGTCCTCTTCAGCCTGCCCATTGTAACAGTACTTGTCCCTTGTACCCTTCACTGCCATCCACGTCCTCTGGCCCACGACCATGAGGTTATCTGAAAGCATCGCCATGCCTGTGTGCCTGCTCTTCAGTTATCTTCTGGGACTCTGGTTGCTGCCAAAACACCCAGGCTGGGGTATTTTGAAAACTTTCAATCACGTGGCACCTACTTAGCTTTTCCAGTCTCACCGCCACTGCCCAACAACGAGGCCCTTCTTCTTCAGGTGTTTCAGATCTCAGGGGCCGTTCTCCAAGCCTGCAGCCCGCACACTGAGAACAATACCAGGCTCTGCCTTTGCCCGTGTCACCCCCACCTGGCCCACATCTATTCACTCTTCCTGTAGAATCCTTGTCTGCTCTTTAAGGGGCACTGCGGTGTCTTCCACGGATCATACGATTTAGAAAGGATTGCTTCAGCTGTTTGATCCTCTGTTAAAATTAGGGTACTTTGGATTAGGGTTTTTCCTCATTAAACTCAAAATAATTTTAAGAAGCCTGTGAGGTGCTAGGCAGTATCCTAAGCAACACTTGGCTTATGGACTCTGTGTATTCTCTATTAAAATTTGTGGCTTGGCTCGGTGCCTGTGGCTCAATCGGCTAAGGTGCCAGGCACGTACACCTAAGGTGGTGGGTTCGAATCCCCAGCCCGGGCCTGCCAAACAACAGTGATGGCTGCAACGAAAAAATGGCCGGGCGTTGTGGCGGGCGCCTGTGGTCCCAGCTACTTGGGTGGCAGAGGCAGGAGACTTGCTTGAGCCCAGGAGTTGGAGGTTGCTGTGAGCTGTGATGCCATGGCACTCTACCCAGGAGGATGGCTTGAGGCTCCGTCTCAAAAAAAAAAAAAAAAAAAAGAAATGGATTTAGAAATGGCCCTCAGAAAAAAAGTTTAAAGAGATTCCTAGTGTCTAAGATATGGCACAGAGTTACTGAAAAGGGAATTCACACTGAGCAGATACCTGGCTACAGCTAGTAGTGAGCCACCCACCTTGGTTAAAAGTACAGGTTGAAACAGTACTAGTAACACAGGGACAGGAAGGGAAAGTGCTTTCCAACCTGACCTAGGGTAGTAGTGCTGAAAATATTGGCAGATCTGGTATCGAGAGACATTACTGCAGAAATTGAGAAAGGGACAGAAAACCACCAATTTGTCTCGAGTAGGTTCTCCAAAGAAAGAATAAGTGTCCCCAGAGACAAGAAAGTGTGAATCCTGAAAAAGAAGTCACAGAACTGGAAGAGCAGGGAGCCCTCTATAACTTAGTGGGAGAGGCCCTACTAGGACTGAAGAGAACCAGACTCAGCCGTCCCCAGAAAGTCCATGATCCAAGTGAGAATTAGGGGGAAGGACTGAGGCCCGAACTGGCCCAGCGATGGCCGCGGGTCTGGGCGAAATATAGCTCCCCAGAGCTGTGTTCAAGGTACAGGCTGCCTATTGCAACATCTAGAAGTATGTGACTATAAAGCTCCTAAGGGAAAGACTCAGACCTGCCAGCAGTGAGTACCTTATCTAGGATTTATTATCCAGCAGGGAGAGAGGAATGGCAAGTCATTAGTCACCTCCCCACCTCCACAAGCCGAAGGCAAGTTTGAGAATTCCTAGGCGCAGTTGGTTTCTGTCGTCTTTGGATCCCCAACTTTGCCATCTTAGCTAGACCTCTATGAGGTAACTAAAGGAGAGGAAAGAAAGTCCTTAGATGTAGCCTACCTCTCTAAGCAGTTACATGAAATGGCAAAAGGATAGCTACCCTGCTTACGGACTCTAGCTGCTACTGCTCTCCTTGTACAAGAAGCTGATAAGCTGACTCTAGGGCAGGATCTCAGAGTAGAAGTACCCCACTCCGTGGTCACTTTAATGGACACTGAAGGACATTTTAACCCAGCCACACTCCTTCCAGCCAATGGGAGAGAGACTGAGCATGACTGTGTGGAAATCATAAATAATGTGTACTCTAGCAGACCTGACTTGCATGACCAGCCTTGGA
>CAUYQV010086529.1:0-13381 GCA_963574575.1 Galagoides demidoff | reverse complement strand
ACTCACTGAGCCACAGGTGCTGCCGTACCATTATCATTTTATAGATGAGGAAACTGAGGGACAGAAACATTAAGGGAGCAAGGGGTGAGCTCAGGATAGGACCTCAGGCAGTCTGACTTCAGAACTCAAGTCATTTGGCAGTTTGTTTGCAGTTCTCGTATTCACAAAGTCAGCGACAGTTATTCAAAGCATGGGCCAGGTGAATGGCTCTGACAACTTCTCAAAGTTGACGGTTCCAGCTGGGCGCCTGTGGCTCAATCGGCTAAGGCGCCAGCCATGTACACCTAAGGTGGTGAGTTCGAATCCCCAGCCCGGGCCCGCCAAACAACAATGATGGCTGCAACCAAAAAATGGCCAGGCATTGTGGCGGGCGCCTATGGTCCCAGCTGCTTGGGAGGCTGAGGCAGGAGACTCGCTTCAGCCCAGGAGTTGGCGGTTGCTGTGAGCTGTGACGCCATAGCACTCTACCCAGGGGGATAGCTTGAGGCACCGTCTCAAAAAAAAAAAAAAAAAGTTGACGGTTCCAAAGTAGGATAGCTTGAAATCCCCATTTTCTTTCCTGTATTGCAAAAGGAAGGATTTCCCTTTGTCTTCCTTTGTCTGGTTAAAATAGCAAACTCTTGGGCAGCGCCTGTGGCTCGAAAGAATAAGGCACTGGCCCCATATACTAGAGGCGGAAGGTTCAAACCTGCCCCGGCCAAAAATGGCAAATTCTTCCTTGTAATTTCAGGCTCTTATGGTAAACTATTATTGCAGTTGCCACCATTCCACCGCTTCTGTGATAACTCCACTCCCATCCCTGAGACTGGCTTCCTGGCACTCACTCCAGAGCCACCATTTGGCTGTCTCAATATGCCTTCTTGAGTAAAATTCATCATCTCACAGCTCATAACTGTACAATTTACAAATTATCATTTTGGTGCAGAGCCTGCTGTTGACATGGGAGCCAGAACAATCCCTTTGGGAGCCAAAGATGCCAGTCTGGATACTGTTAGGAACGGGGAGCCCAGTTGGCAGACACCAACCTATCTCATGCAAAGTGAATTCAGGGGCTGACAGAGATAGAATCTAAGTTCCTTTTGGTCTTTGAGCAGTTAAGCCACAAAGGGCTTGTGCATATTTATAAACAGTTCACCCATGTCTAACTTGCCTTTGCAAAACCTCTGAATTCCAACATCTCAGAGTGCCGGGTGACAAGAAGAGGCAGGTAGCCACAGCTGTCATCAATGGCATGATCTCAGCCACAGTGGCACTGTCCAGCAAAGAGGCGCTATTCCTTGAACACAGAAAGGATGTGGCAACACTAAGACATGAGCAAATTTGGGAATTTGTGAATGTGAGGTCCCTTTTGTATCTATTACCCAGTGTAGAACATCAGCAATACTCTACCAGCAGATTTTCTTTCTTTCTTACATGTGCAATGAGATGCATTATGTTTCTGGCCCCCTTTGTCACCAAAGACCAGAAACAATCTAACCAAAATGTGGGCTGATCCTCTCCATTGGCTCTTTAATTATCTCTGCATTTTGCAGCTCAGTCCTATCAGCGCTTTTCTACTGTGTGATCTCATCCATTTAAATGCCATTTGCACTTGTCAGAATCCACTTGGATATAAGCAACGTAAACTCAACCCAACTGTCTGAAGCAAAACTGAGAATTCATTGATTCACGTGATCGTGAATTAGTTCCAAGATTGATAGCATCATGGGTCTCCGTGCTGCATCAGCACATTGCCTCTCTCCCTCTGTCACCTGACTCTTTTCTCTGATATGTGGGCCTCATTCTCATTAGGCCATTGCCCCCAGGTGGCAAAACAAACAAAACAAAACAAAAGACCCCAAGGCCCTGTAGCCTCAAGCTTGCATTGTTAGCAATCCAGCTGGAAGGAGAACTCTTCCTTCCTGGTTGTTCCATCAAAAGTCCTCTGGCTAATTCTTATTGAAATGACTTGGGTTGTTTGCATATTCCTGGATAGTCCCTGTGAACAGGTGGATGGCATGTGCTGATTGCTCAGGCCTGAGTCCCCCCTTTCCTTAGCCAGGGAAGAGCCTGGCACTTTGATTAACAGCCCCAATATGATTACTAGAAGCAGGGATGTTTCCTCAGAAGAATATCAGACTCCTTTCGGTAAAAGCCATGGGACATAATCCCATACGTCAACTGTGCTATCCACTTGTTGATTTTCAAGTTATTTCTTCCCAGTACAGTCCTCACTCCCTGAGTTCCAGGTTCATAAATTCAACAGCCTCCTTAACTTGTCCTGTGGGCATCTGATACCTTTTATTGTTTGGTATACATTGAGGGTACTAAGAGTTAGGTTACACTGATTGCATTTGTTAGGTAAAGTCCCTCTTAGGGCATCTGAAACTTAACCTGTCCAAAGTGTATTTCTTAGTTCCGAGCACCACATGCCCACCAACTCAAAACGAAATGGCACTTTCTTTGGTTACAAGCAAGAAGACCTTGGACCAGCTAACTTAAAAGGAATGTACTGGAAGGCTTTGGGACTCACAGCATTGAAGGGTGACTGTAGTCCTGGACTTGGAAACTAAAAGTACAGCAATTGGCTTACAAAGAAAAAAAAAAAAAACTCAGTAGGAGTTTAGCCCACTGGTGGGCTAAATTTTGTCCTGCACAAGATTCCCATCCTTCCTGATTTGACTACCTCAGTTGCGTTTTGCCTGTTGGGTTGACTGTAACCCAAAAGAAAAAGTGTTCCCCAACAAGAAATGAGGGCGCTGTTAAAGAATTGGATGCTAGACATTCAAATACCTTCCATGTATCCCCTCTACACTCTGTTCTTTCTCAACTTGGTAGATGTCTGCTTCATTCCCCAAGTTCTCACGTCCCCTCGCTCCCATGTCCCTCATCCATAGCACCATTATCTCTTGGCTGGAAGCCCACAATGACCTCCAGCTGGTCTCTCTGCCACCCCCTTAGCTCCACACAGCGGCCCGTACCATCATTTCAATATACAGAACAGTTCCCATTATCAGCTGCTTAAAGCATTTCAATGATGTCTTTTTACTCTAAAAATAACCTCTGATCACAGGTATCCATGTAACCAAGTGGTTATGAACCCACACTCTGAAGCCAAGTAACCTGAGTTCAAATATAATCTCCATTCCTCACCAGCTAGAGATCCTTGAGAAAGTTACGTAACTTCTCTGGGCCACAGTTTTCTCATCTACAAAATGGAGATAATAATAGTATTTAGCTAATAGGGTTGTGTAATGAGTAAATAGCTATAACACACACTTTACTTGGAATAGCATCTGACACACAGTAGATGCTCAATAAACATTAGCTATTGTTGTAGTAAGGACCCAGCCTGTCCAGTGACTACCTTCCTCTGTGATCACATCTCCCTCTGCTCTCCATCCTTTGTTTCCATGGTCCCACCAGACTGACATCCTGATTTACTTAGGACATTCCATTCTTTCTACATCCACCCTTTTGCATTTTCTGTTCTCTCGGCCCAGAATTCACATGGCTGGTACCTTCTCAATTTTAGGATTCAGCTTAAATGTCACCTTTTCCAGAGAGCACTCATGTTATCTGAAGTCTCTTTCCCTCTCTCACTTTGTTGCTCTATCCCATCACACTGTTCACAGGAGGTAGACAGGGTGATCTCTCTGTGGGCCCTCCAATTCTGTTCTTTCTCAACTTGGGTAAAGCATGAGGGCTGGCCATCCTTGGGATTCCTTATCAAGACCATTGAAGATGAAAGGAGCCTGGAGGTACACCAGACAGGGTAACATCATCAAGACCATCCTGCATGGAGATTCAAAGGGCAGGTGGGCTGAGAACTATGGACTCCTGATGGCAGTTGGATTAGGGAAGCTGGTTTGTCTGCCCTCTGGAGATGAAACTTGTTTTCTCCTCCCCCTTTCTGAATGTGCTATCTGGCCATTGTTGACAATTTATTACCCTATGCCGTTCCACCCAACCTTCTGGGAGGCTTGGGATTCTTTTTTTCCTATTTCTGAATTTTGACACCTTTGCATTTTTTTCACACATGTTTTGTCTTAGAGATCAATAAAAAGTTTCCGAGGAATTGGGATGCTGCTGCATTGCCTCAGTCTGCCACTTGGTGCCTGAGATAATGTGTGCCTCTCCAGGCTCTCAGGTTTTATGCATAAAGTTGGTGTGAAGTCTTCTTCTTCCTTCAGCACTGTCTGCCTTTCAGCCCCTAGCCCAGGTCTGGTTCCCCTTGCAGCTCCGACACTAGTTCATCACTTTTTCTGTTTATTGGCTGGTTTCTTCTATAGAATTTGAGTTTAACAAGAGGAGGAAGTTGGAAAGTCTCGTTCACAGCTCTTAAAAATGGGCTTGACACCCAATATGCACTCAATAAATCCCTGTTGAGTGAATAAATGGTGGTTGACTGAAGAAATGAAATGTTTGCTTAGTCAGTGTACCCTTGGGTACATACACTGCTATCCCAAGGGTCCCCAGTGGTGTACAGAGAGCTGTCACCATTACAAGAATAATGGGGAGGGAGTGGCTACCAGGAACAGATCCCTTCCTGAATATAGGTCTGCTTGCTTTGTGTGTCAATGGACTTCTAGTTTGCTGTTCTGTAACTGAGGCAGCTGTAGGGCCCGGGAAGTGCAGTGGACACAGAGTAAGGAATCTCAGCTTCCACGTGTGATCTGGTACTCAGTAGCTGTGTGACTGTGAGGAACTCAATACTTCTGCATCTCAGTTTTCTTGTCTGTAATAAGAGAATTAAAAATAATACCTTTAAAGACTGTTGAGAAAAAAAATTGGGGCTGGGTGAGGTGGCTCATGCTTGTCATCCTAGTACTCTGAGAGGCAGAGGTGGGTGGATTGCTTGAGCTCAGGAGTTTGAAACCAGCCTGAGCAAGAGAAAGACCACCATGTCTACTAAAAATAGAAAAATTAAACAGGCATGGTGGTGGGCACTTATACTCCGAGCTACTCAAGAGACTGAGGCAGGAGGATTGCCTAAACCCAGGAGTTTGAGGCTTCTAAGAGGTAGGCTGAGGCCACAGCATGCCAGCTTGGGAAACAGAGTGAGTCTTTGTATTAAAAAAAAGAGAAAGAGAGAGAAATTGGAACCCCTGTATATAGGGGGGCAGGGGCGTATAAAATGGTATAGCCACTATGGAAGATAACCTGGAAGTTCCTCAAAAATTTTAAAAACAGAATTGCCATCTGATCTACCAATTGCACGTCTAGGTTTATGACTGAAAGGATCGAAAACAGAGACTAATAGATACTTGTGCCTTCATGTTCATAGCAGCATTATTCACAATAGACAAAAGGAGAACCCAAATGGCCGCTGATGGATGACAGGATGAACAAAATGTGGTATATACATACAACTGAATATTATTCCACCTGTAAAAGGAAGGGAGCCTGGCACATGTTCCAACATGCGTGAACTCTGAAAACACCCTACGTCAAATAAGCAAGTCACCAGAGGACAAATATTTAATTTCATTTAAATGAGGTACCTACAATAGTCACATTCATAGAGAAAGTAGAATAGTGACCATCTGGGATTGGGGTGAGGGGAATAGGGAGTTATGGTTGAACGGGAACAAGGTTTTCAACTGGAAATAGTCCTGACAGTGGAGAGTGGTATTGGTTGCGTGACACTGTGAGTATTCTTAACACCACTGAATTGTACACTCAAAAAAGGGTTAAAATGAGGTGGGGTGCAGTGGCTAATTCCTGTAATCCCAGCACTCTGGGAGGCCAAGGTGAATTGCTTGAGCTAAGGAGTTCGAGACCAACCTGAGCAAAAGAGTGAGACTCCTTCTCTAAAAATAGCCTGGCATGGTGGTGTGTACTTATAGTCCCAGCTACTCGGGAGGCTGGGGCAAGAGGATTGCTCGAGCCCAGGAATTTGAGGTTGCCGTGAGCAATGACGCCACAGCACTCTACCCAGGGTGACAAAGTGAGACTTTGTCTACAAAAAAAAAAGCTTAAAATGGTAAACTTTAAACATTCCACATCGTATATCAAACCATCACGTTGTACCCCATACATGTATATAGTTATGATTTAATAAAAATTAACATTAAAAAATGGTAAATTTTGTAAAATATATTTTACCAAAAAAAAAAAAATACCTTCCTCTCAGGGTAACTTCAAACATTATAAAAGATGGTGTATATCATCCTCTACCATAGCTGGTGTTCTGTTAAATTGGTGTGAAATGAGGTAAAAACTTACTGTGGGAAGTGGCAACTAAGGAGGATCTTTAGGCCTTGAAATTTTTCTCAGCAGAGACATCACATGCGCATGAGATGTAGGTAAAAGCATCCCAGGAAAAACCACTGATAGATGAACTATGCTCTTGGCAGCCTTCCTCAACACTCCGTTACACCTTGGCCTGACCCAGTTGAGTGGAGGGAAGTCCTTCTTCTGAGGAGAATTCGGCATACCTGCTTCAGATTTTGCATGAGCGAGAAATAAACTGAGTATGTTTGTTACTGGGCTTGCCTTTAGCCTGCTTGGACTAATATATTCCCCCTCCTTTATTAACCATCTCTTAGCCCAGTGATTTTCAACCAGTGTGCCGTGAGAGGATCTTAGGTGGACTGCCAAAAATTTTGAAGATCATTAATTAAATTATTTTCAAAATCCAAAGCACAGTAAGAACATGCTTTTTTTACTCTTTTTTTTTCTTTGATTAACATAATTCAAGTGGGCCATGAGATAAAAAAAGGTTGAAAAACCCTGTGTTAACCCCTACTATTTGCCAGGCACTATGCTGGATTATTTTTTAATTTTATTAAGTCAAATACACATAGATTATGAATACATTCATGCATATGTGGGGTGCAATGTGCTGATTTTTTTTTATATAATCTGATGTGGTTACATTAAACCAATCATCATCGCTTTCACCTCATTTACTTGAATATTGTGCCAAAACATCCATGTTCTACACTTCACAGATTTGACTTGTACCCTTGCCATATGCTCCATAGGGGTGGTCCTGCCTTTTACCCTCCCTCTGTCAAACCTCCTCCCTCCCCTCCCTTCCCACTCCATTTCTCCCCTTCATCCTGGGCTATAGTTGTATTCTATCTTTTATAAGAAAGTATGAGTAAATATAAGTAGGTTTCATAGAAGTAATGAGTACATTGGATACTTTTTCCTCCATTCTTGAGACATTTTACTCAGGAGAATATGTTCCAGATCCCTCTATGTAAACATAAAAGAGGTAAAGCCTTCATCTTTTTTTTAAGGCTTATGCTGGGTTATTTACTTATTTATTTATTTCTGGCCGGGGCTGGGTTTGAACCCACCACCTCCAGCATATGGGGCCAGTGCCCTACTCCTTGGAGCCACAGGTGCTGCCCCACTATGCTGGGTTATTAAGGATGCAGAGATAAATAAAGCACAGACCTTGAACTCAAGGAGCTCATAGTCCAGGGGTAGGAATGAATGTACCCATAGGTATTTTTGTTACAATGTGTTAAGTGCTACATCACAGATATGTACAGAGCATGATGGGAGAGCAGCCTAGGAAGCCCGTGTGGGGAAGGGAATAGGAAGGAAAAGAATGATTATCCAGATGACAGGCATTTCGAAGAGATGGCCATGAGCGTAGGTTGAAGCAGTGGAATCAAGTTCATGGGTATAGGAATGTGATGAAGGGAAAATGGGAAGAGGGGAATAACAAGCTGGGAGACTGTGATTAGGATGAGCTTTTTAGTGTGACTCTATCACAGGGAAAGTTTAGTTTATTGAGAAGGGATAATTATAACAAAGCCTAAGGTGTAATTAAATCTCTACTTAAAAGTAATAGTCCTCCCATGAGACCATAACACCTCTGACTCTAGGGAGACTTAGCTTTGAAGGTTTAATTCACATAATCCTTAAATTCTAATAAGTGCTCCATTCCAATGGAGCATGACTCTACTTAAGGGGGTCCAAACTGCTATTTCAGAGACAATTACATGTTTTTCACTTCCTCTGCACTTAATAAATCTGCTTTTTGGATCACCTGTTGGCTCTGCTTTCCAGAGAGGCCTAATAGCCAGTGGACAAAAAGTCTAGCTTAAATTCTACTTCTGATGGTATCACATTACATCATATATGAGGTCGAATAATTTACTTTTGTGAACTCAGCCTAGCAATAGTGATACATACCTCAGAGCCACTAAGGTCACCAGATGACCAAGGGGAACACTTCCAAGGCAACTGTAGTGATATTCAGCAATGAGGTATGTAGCACTTTTTCTAGGATGAGTTCGTGAATGTAAATTGTCTGCCCTCCTGAGATAGTCAATATTATACGTCTTTGTAGAAGGCAAAGGAGGCAATTTCATAATGTTCTAAAGTAACCACTGGTAGCAGTCTAAATTCTTGATCCCAATTATTCACTCCCTGTGGCAATATTACATATCCATAGTGCCTTTGCCTTCTCACAGCCACCTGGTATGAGCAGTACATTTGCCTGGTCCTTGACTTTGGGTTTTGCCATGAAATTTGCTTCAGACAATGAAACACCAACAGTGCAATGTCAGCAGGATTGAAATGTGCTTGTGCAATGGGACTTTGCTTGTGCTTCTGTCACTAGACATCTGTGTTCCCAGCTGTCCCTGGGTCCTCATGTGGGGCCCAGAATGATGGAAGTTTTACCTTTCTTCTAAAAAAGGACCCAAGACAGGGATTTTCCTTTTCTGCCTCTCAAGGCTGTCATCTGTGTCTTGGTTAGATCTGGGGCAGACTTACTGGGGACCATTACAAGAACCTGCCTTAAGATGACAAGCCATGGTACCGAGGTGGTAGAGGCAAGACAGGAGAAATGTGGATCCTGGTCACAGAGCTACTGAAGTCACCAGCCCTGAAACCATCTCTCTCTACTTCTTGCTACACGAAATAATAAATGTTCTCATGTTTTTAGTCACTCTGCTTGGATTTTCTATTAGTAACATTTGGTAGCATCCCAGTGGATCATTCAGGAATCACACATGGCAGGACTTTTATTTATTTATTATATTTCAGATTAATGTGAGGATACAAATAATTAGGTTGCAATGTTTGCATTTGTTAGATAAGGTCCTGTGGTAGTCATGTCCCACACCTAAGAGGTGTGGCATGTACCCTTACATTGTGCCCACTAAGTGAGGGCACACCAATCCCTCTCACTCCTCCCCCTCCCCCAACTTGAATTGAATTGAGTTTTTCTCTTGCGTGTGCCTGTATTAGTTCATCTACTGGCTTCATATTAGTATTGAGACATTGGATACTTGCCTTTCCATTCCTGTGATACTTTACTAAGAAGAACGTGTTTCAACTCCATCCAGGTTAATACGAAAAGTGTAAAGTCTCCATCTTTTTATGGCTGAATATATTCCATGGTATACATACACTGCAGTCTGTTAATCCATTCATGGCTTGAGCAGAACTTAGGTTGATTTCACATCTTATAAATTGAGCTGCAATAAACGATCTAGCATAGATATCCTCATGATAAATGATTTTTTTTTTCTTCTGGGCAGATGCCTAGTGATGAGATTGCAGGATCACATAGGAGGTCTAATTTGAGTTCTTGGAGGATTCTCCATGCTTATGACTTTTAATTGCTAGAGATATTTAAGGGTGTAATAAAGTGATGAGTGAAAAACTGAATAATGATCCCACCCTCCTTCCTGATGAACTTCCTTGTCAGCCTCGCTTAGACGATGATGCCAGAAAATGCTCTTGGAGACCTGGATCAAGTCTAACTTCTTTGAACCTAAGCCAATCATTTTGGTTTACCATCAAACTCTGCCTTTTGTTATTTCCATTATTTGGAGGCAAAATTTCTTTGAAGGAAGGACACAGGTCCAAGGGTGTGGAAATTGTCTTTTACGTATTTCCTTGGCCAAGAGCTTACAAGTAAAGGCTAATTTATACTTAATTTCATACACAGCTCACTTCTCTGTTACCCACTGTAGGAAAAAGATAACCCCGCATCAGTTCAAGGCTTAGCTAGTTGGGTGGCCTCGTGTAAGTCACTTTATGTCCTTAAGCCTAAGTCTCCTCATCTTTGAACTGAGGATAATGATAAGGACTTCATGTTTGGGGAACAAAATATGAAGCATCTGGCACATCATATGGGCTCTGAAAATGATCATTGTCCTCCTTCTCTCCAGCATCCGGGGCAAAATGCATCTTTGGTTATAAAGAGAACTAGGACAATGATTGGGCTTGCAAAAGCCAATGACTCATTGCTAAAGTCAGAAACAATCGTTTTTGAAAACCAGAAACAAGACAGAGCTATCTTCCTGGGAAGTACTATGTGTTCTCAGGAAGAAAGACAGGATGTTACTAGAAGAAGGTATTATAGCTACCCTCTCCTTGGTCGCTCAACTCATGTGTTTATTTTTAATGTAAAATATATAGAAAGCAAGACATCTCTGGGCATGGCAAGTAAGTTTTAGATTCTTTTGCCATTTAAACTCCAGAGCTATGCTTCTTCCTCTCGTGACTGTTATAAATGCCATTTTCCTTATGGTGCCTCTCTCTCTCCCTTTTAGGATAAGATTAGAATTAGATGATGTCAGTTCTCCCAGGCAGATGTGTGTGTGTGTGTGTGTGTGTGTGTTGGGAAATTATGTGTGTGTGCACATACACATGTACACACAACTTCTAATGGGACAAGTTCAAGGCTATTTGAAAACACTCAAGCTACATGAACCAAATTGAAATGTCCTATTCCTTGTGAAATCCCTGACACTGACCATTGTTGCTCTGTCTCTGTTTTCCCTCATCTAACAGTGTCTGATAACCAGGGATAGCCTTTGGGCAGTGCGAGCTAATTCTCTGGCTAGCAGGTTAGGCAGCACGTGATGTCCATCGCATAGTCCACTTAGAATAGGGCCTCTGGATGAAGAATAGGCTCCAGGTAGACTCATTAACACATAGACACTTCACAGAGGGCAAAATTAGGCATAGGTCACTCATCACACATTCCTTGTGTGCCAAGTACTGTTCTAGGCAATGGGTGAACAGCAGGAACTTAACATTCTAGGGAAGAGGGATACATGATAAATAAAGACAAGAACTAAAAGATACAGTATAGGGGGTCTGGAAAACGAACAAAGTGGAAAGGGAGGCATTTTAGGCAAGGTAGTTGGAAAAACCTCACCATAGTAATGTTTAAGGAAACAACTTGAGGGGGTGAGTTGTAGGAATAATGATACTAGACAGAAGGAACAGTGTGTGCAGAGGTCTGGGAGTGGAACACACCTGGTGTGCAAGAGCAAGTCAAGAGGGGTGAGGCAGGAATAGAGCAAGTGAGGAGTATCACCAAATGCTGTCAGAGAGGGAGTGTGCTCCAGATGGGGAGGGCCTTGCAGCACGGTAAGGACTTCAGCTTTCACTCTGAGTAGAATGGGAAGCCACTGGCTAATTTTTTGCAGTGAGAAGACATTATTTGACATGTTAAAAAGATACCTCTTGGCTGGGTGTTGTGGCTCACAAATGTAATCCTAGCACTCTGGAAGGCTGAGGCAGGAGGACTGCTTGAGCAAGAGCGAGACCCCATGTCTACTAAAAATAGAAAAACTAACTTGGCTGGGTGTTGTGGCAGGCACCTGTAGTCCCAGCTACCAGGGAGGCTGGTGCAGGAGGATCACTTGAGCCCAAGACTTTGAAGTTGCTGTGAGCTATGATGCCACAGCACTCTAATGTGGGCAACTGGAGATACTCTGTTCCCCCTCGCGCAAAGAAAAATATCCCTCTGGCCACTGTTGTGTGAATAGATTGAAAATGGTGAGAGTAGAAACAAGAAGGACATTAAGATAATCCAAGTGAGGCCTGAGGGTGGTCTGGTGCAGGGTAGAGGCAGGAGAGGTAGGGAGGAGTAGAAACATGTTGGATTGCATTTTTAAGGTAGAGCCAACTGTCTTTCCAACTCAGGTATAGGGTATGACAGCAATAGACACTTAGGGTGTGACTTTTGGCTGGAGAGCTAGAAGGACGGAGCTGACATCAGCTGGAATGGAGAATACTATGGCTGGAACAAGATTTTGGGGGGAATAGCAGAAGCTCAGTTTAAGATGCGTTTGTAATGTCTTAAGACAACCAAGTGGGCATTGGGTCTAGAGTTTAAAGGGCCTGAAGTTAAGGCACCCAACCCAGTGCCCAGAGCAGAGTAGTGCTCAGTATAAATTGTAGTCTCCTTCCCTTCCCATATCTCTGACTCCTAAATTTTGCTCTTCAGGAAGAGTGGGGACTGAAGACCCCATTCTTGGCAAGGGAAAGCACCCCAGAAAAAGAAGAAAATTAAAAAGTAAGCTGAGTGAGTCTGAACAAAGAAAAGTCAGCTAGTTTACATTTAAGCTAGCCATTGCTAGCAAGCTTCCTGCCTTTTCTGAAATTCCAGCCTGTTGAGGATACAGCTTACAAACATCCCTGCTGGGTCTGTGAGCTCTCTGAGGAAAAATGGCCATAGAAGAGACTATGGCAAAGACCTAGAAAGATACATTAACTGGGTCATTTCCTGACTAGTAAACAGGCAAAGCAGATACTGTGTTTCCCCGAAAATAAGACCTACTCCAAAAATAAGCCCTAGCAGGATTTCTAAGCATTTGTTATAAGCCCTACCCTGATAATAAGACCTAGTGATGGGTGTGGCTATGCAGCATATCTGCATTTCATCGCAGTGCAGTAAGGAAGACTGGAATACCTTTTATCTGTCACAGCTCCTTTCTCCAAGCCGTTTGCACTTGTGTGGGTGTGCATGTGGTAATTGCAGTCTCAGGCATCCTATTATGCATGTGCAAATGGCTAGGGGAAAGGAGTTCATGAATCACTAGCCAGCCCCACCAACAAGGTTGGCTCCCCTCGTCAAGTTCCAGAAGAAGATGACTTAACTGTATTTGAATAAATGTAGATTGTTGTATTATACTTAATAAAAATAAGACATCCCCTGAAAATAAGCCCTAGTGTGTCTTCTTGAGAAAAAATAAATAAAAGACAGTGTCTTACTTTCCCAGAAACAAGGTACCCATTGTGGAGATTTGCATTTGCCTGGGGCAGAGATCAAGAGAGTAGCTCAAGCCCTGAGATATGGGCAGAAGAGCTTAGATCCCTTATAGCAGAGGAAGATCCTCTGTGGTGGTGATGAGAGGAAAATTTCTCCTTCCCACCCATTCCTCAGAGGAGATTGACACCAGTTTTACTCCACAGGGAACCAGTGGAGTTTAACACCTCCCTAGAAATCTGTGTGTGTGATCTCAAGGGGGAGGCTCTCCCAATACAAGGCTCAGATTTCAGATTTCTCAAGGCTACTCAAACCCTTACATAATAACAATAGAAGCTGTTATGCTCGCTCAGAGAAACTGAGGCATCTCTGTTCCCTCCCTCATCTTACCCTCTAAGCAAATAGACTTCAATAAAAGCA
>CAUYQV010086528.1:0-12484 GCA_963574575.1 Galagoides demidoff | reverse complement strand
ATTAATGCACTTCTGGGGTACAGTGTGGGGTTTTCACACACAATCCAAAACACTTCCATCAAACTGGTTAACATAGCCTTCATGTCATTTTCTTAGTTACTGTGTTAAAATGTTCACATTCTACTCATAGAAAGATTCACTTGTACCCTTGTAAGATAAACCACAGAAGTGATCCCTCCAATCCCCCCCACCCATTCCCCCCTCCCTTCTTCCTCCTCCTTCCCCATATCCTTAGGTTGTTATTAAGTTATAGCTTTCATATAAAAGGTTTAAATTAATTTCATAATAGGGGTGTATGCATTGGATACTTTTTCTTCCATTCCTGTGATATTTTGCTCAGAAGAATATTCTCCAGCTCCATCCATGTGAACATGAAGGATGTAAAGTCTCCATCCTTCTTAATGGCTGCGTAGTATTCCACGGTGTACATCTACCACAGTTTGTTGATCCATTCCTGGATCTATGGGCACTTGGGCTTGGTGCCCGTTGTCTCCACTGCTCTTTAATATCTGTGTTTTAAAACTGTCTTTAAAACTACTTTTATCGCTAAGCAATGCCTAGGGAATATTCTTTAAATTTATATTCTAAATGCACCATCTCAGACATCTTTCGGCAAATTATTTGACAGTTTGTTGTTGCTTAGATCTAGCCAGTTTCTGTAAATGTTAGGAAGAGTGTATTTTGTATCCATGTTCTAGAAGTTATTTATTTACTGCCCTTCTGCTGAATCCAAATCATTTTCTCTTTTCTTCTTTTATAAAGATGTCCAGAAGCAAAGTTATCAGTGTGTCTTTACGGACCTATAGAAGCATTGCTTTGGGGGGTATTTATTTAATCCTTTTATGCTCTATAAATATAAAGTCCTTTGTTCTGAACAAAACTCTAGTTTCCTTGGTACAAAATAAATGCTAACACCTAAGGACTAAGTCATGCAAATTTCACTTCTGGCAAGGAGAAATCTGGAACCATACCCCCCTCCCCATCCAAAAAACTCCCAGCTATAAAACATATCCTACTCTCTCACTCGGAGGCTCTCCGAGCAGTAGATTCGAGGAATTCCATTTCTTGTTTCTTTTAATCAAATCATATCTGTGTACATTAATGCAATCATGGGATACAATGTGCTGGTTTCAGATACATTTTGAAATATTTTCATCAAACTTGTTAACACAGCCTTCATGGCACTTTCTTAGTTATTATGTTAAGACATTTATATTCTACACCTAGTAGATTTCACATGGACCCTTGTAAGATGCACCGTAGGTGTGGTCCCACCAATGACTCTCCCTCCAACCATCCTCCTCTCTCCCCTCCTCTCCTTCTCCCCTTCTTCTTGGGCTACACTTGGATTATGGCTTTCCTCTGAAAGCTATAAATTGGTTTCATAGCAGGGCTGAGCACATTGGATAATTTTTCTTCCATTTCTTTACACCACACCAAACTGCTTCTCCAAAACTGTGCCCCAAATCCCCTTTGCATCCATGATCCAACAATAAGTAGATCTTTTATTTATTATTATTATTATTTTGCTGAGCTAATGGCTGTGGAATTCCATTTCTTATTTATTTATTTTAATTTTCAAGGTTTTGAGGACCAGCTCGTTGGTATAGAATACCTTGTATCTATTTATCTTTCATTATTTCTCCAGGAGGGAAAGTTACACTTGCTGCCTTTTGCCCTCTCATCATCCGCCTTAATTTTTTGTTTTGTTTTGTTTTAACCGGGTGATTGACTCGAAATGGAATTTAACAACGCTATGTATTTACATTTATTTTCTAAGTGAATGTTGACATCTGCACCAAGCACTCAGCCTGATGCCCCAAAGAAATAGCTCAACTTTGTAACAGGGTGAGACTCAAGTCCCCCAAAATCTCATTTTGCTTCACCGAATGCTGACACGAGATAGATAGTCCCTACTTTTAAATTTAATTTTGCTCATTCTTGTCGGTCAAAAATAAGTCTTTCTCATGGTTGAAAAGTTCCTGGCCAGAATATGTCATTTGAGAAGGTGCAGAGCTTGTTGTGAAGTAGGCTTCTCAGCTGTCTACTTGTATAATCATATCCCTTTAGGAAGACTTTTAAAAACAGCAAGAAATGCCATTTGAATTACCAGCCACACAACTTCAATGAGGCAAATTGAAACCATTTTGAAATATATAAAATATGCATTTTTTAAAACTCTTAAATGAGCTTGTACATATCAATAACTTTGATATTTATAAAGAGCATTAAAGGATTAAATAAATATATAAAATACATGTATATATTTTTAAGCTCTTCTATTTCCTTTAAAATATTGTATTTGCCCGTTTTATAATGTGACTATAACTGCTATCTTGGGTGGGGTTTTTTTGTTTGTTTGTTTGTTTTTTTGAGACAGAGTTTCGGTAGAGTGCTGTAGCGTCACAGCTCACAGCAACCTTCAACTCCTTGGGCTTAAGCAATTCTCTTGCCTCAGACTCCTGAGTAGCTGAGACTACAGGTGTCTGCTGCAACGCCTGGCTATTTTTTTGTTGCACTTTGGCCGGGGCCAAGTTTGAACCCGCCATCCTCACTATATGGGGCTGGCGCCACAGGCACGGCCCTACCTTGGGCGGTTTAATCATACGCTTATATATATACATGTGTGTGTGTGTGTGTGTATTAAGGAAAACTTTTTTTTAGTAATGCACTACTTAAGTGAAAGTCTTGCCAATAATTGCTTCTATGCAATAGAACTTCTGTAAGTTGACCACCGGAGCAACTATAGCAAACTGCTCACCCGACAGAGATGGTCGCCATGAGGAACTGGGCCTACCGTGCTGATAAGGTGCTTGTCTAGTCTGTGAAAATTAGGTCAACGTGAGGATGTGGTCCATGCAGAGAGCTGGTCAGGTATGGAGGCCTGACTTCATTCTGGTCATTTGAAAGCTTCCTTTAACTGTGTATGTGCAGGACGGGTGTGCCTGTGTCTTCCTGTCCTAATTCTGCATAACAGATCACTCCTGAGTTAGTTTTATAACACAGCAATGGTTTTATTATGCTCACAGATTACCTGCTTCAGGAATTCTGAACAGATTCATTGGGTGTGGCCCTCTTTGTTTGCAATGTTGGGAATTTAGCAAAGATGGGGTGGACTCTACAGCTGGGGAATAGCATGTCACTCATTCATTGCTGGCTAAGTTGGGTCTTTCTGCATATTCTTGGGTTTCCTAATTGCACAGCAGTGAGGGGAGCATCACAATAACCACCCCCCAAAGAGATCCATGGGTCGGCTGTATCCACTTCCCTGCTGCAGGCTCAGAATTTACCCAGCAAATTCCTTCGGCTCCCAACCTTACCCAGGTTCCGGGGGAGAGAGAATCTTGTGTCTGACAGCAAATAGGACCATATTTAAGTCACTCTGAAGGAAGATGGTTGTGGAATGGGGTAATTTGCTGTGGACGGTTCTGGCAAATAACGGTCGGTCACAGGGTGTCTGTCCGCGAAGTTTTGAAAAATGATTTCCCTCGAGACACGCCAGCAATTTAAAGATTATCATTTCCTTTGGCTGTACCTACAAATTGTTCTGTTTAGAAAAACGGCAGGAAGAAAGATAATCCCTGAAACCATGAAATAGTGGTGCGTTTTCTGATTACGATGTTGAAAATTCTTCAAGGATAGATAGACTGGGCCTGTCATTTGGTCTGTGTTTTTCTCTACCCTGAGTTGAAATGTGTGAGGAAGTTTCTTCATCCCATTCCTGCCCTTATCTTAGCAGGTTACTACAAACCCTTCTGTCAAAGCAAGAGATCAGTCTTAGGAAAATTAGGCAGAATTAAGAGAGGATATCTGAAAAGGCTGAGGTCTAGGAGAATAGGTCTTCTTAAGGAGACACAAGGATACACCCGCAGGGTCCTCTCCATGGTGACTCAGCTCTTGGGAATTTTGTAAACTTAATTTCCTGGAACTTGGAAATTTCCAAGTTCCTTGAAATCCCGTAGTTCTGTGGGGGCTAGAATAGCATCTCCTGCTTGATTCAAACTGGCCAATGACAAGGGTACCTGTGGGTGGAACTTTTTGACTGTCGATAAAAAGGGAAAGACCAAGCCAGTCGGGGAGTGCAGCCATTTGGAATTCTTCTGCGCTGTAAGCTCCCAGCTGATAAATAAAGCCCTTCCTCTTATAAATGTGATGTTTGGGTGCTCTTTCTCTCCATTGGGCCTCGTCTTCCTACTTTAAAAAGAATTTGTGGATTTTTTTTTTGGTTTGGTGTTTTTTTTTTTCCTTGAGACAGGATCTGCCTCTGTTGCCTGGCCTAGAGAGCAGTAGTTCCCTGCAACCTCAAACTCCTGGGTTCAAGCAATCCTCCTCTACCAGCCACTGGAGTAGGTAGGACTGAGTGTATGTCACCATGCCTGGCTAATTTTCATGCTTTTTGCAGAACCCACCACCTTAGTGTATGTGGCTGGTGTTTGTGGACTGATCTCAAATCTCACACAACACATTTTGGATATTAGAAGTGAGAGAGGCAGAATGCTAAAGGACACAGCAGGGCCACACTGGTTAATCTAGATTAAGTGATAAAAAAGCAAACTCTGGAACTACCAATTTCACTTCCCTGTACACCATACACGAAACTATTTCAAAATGAAACTCCAGCTTCCTGATGTATTTTAAAGTGTGCTTGCTCTGTGGCAGTTGTGGCTGCTTAGTGGAATACTCTGCAATGTGTACACCCTGGAACACTCCTCCCAAAGTGCTGCTCCCTTCAGGATATGCTGTTCTCTATACAGATGACTAGCACATCTGGATGAACCTCACACATTACAACAGGGTAACGTTTATTTTCACAAAGGAATACAGGATAAAAATTTATTTTCTCAATGGAAATACACCCTGGTATAGAGTAAAGTATAAATACCCATTTACCAAAGCACAAAAGGATGCTAGATTTGTCACTGTCCAGGGCTAGTATTTTTCACAGTGGTTTAAAGGCAGAAATTCCAATGAAGAGCTAACGTTTTTTGAGCTCATGTTCTCTTAAAATACTTCTGTTATACAAATTAGAATGTCCTGATGTGGAAAGTGTTAATGTAAAGAACAGAGACCCATTAACTATGGCTGGACTAATTATAGAAGAGAATCAAGAGTCACTGGGTGAAAATCTCACAAAAACCAGGGTTTTGAAGAGAAATGCTTTTCTTAAGGAGCAAGAAATATTTGTTATTCACCTACAAAAAAGAAAATTGATGGTTTTGGTTACTTAAAAAAAACGCATTGAATCTTTTGGGCCTCTTCAGTGATCACCCTAACCTACTCAAAAAAGATTTATTTTTTGAGACAGAGCCTCAAGCTATTCCCCTGGGTAGAGTGCCGTGTCATCACAGCTCACAGCAACCTCCAACTCCTGGGCTCAAGCGAGTCTCCGCCTCAGCCTCCCAAGTAGCTGGGACCACAGGCACCCGCCACAATGCCAGGTTATTTTTTAGCTGCAGCCATCATTGTTGTTTTTGGCGGGCCTGGGCTGGATTCGAACCCACCACCTTAGTGTATGTGGCTGGTGCCTTAGCCACTTGAGCCACAGGCGCTGAGCCATCTACTCAAATTTGTATGGAAATTTGCATTCAAGACAAAATGCAAAGTACTTTAAATTGTATTATCAGCATTACTCATTTCTAGTAATGATTTATATTCAAATCCATGATGAAAACAAGCTACTGGGTTAAGCCAGTGACAACAGAAATCATGCTGAAGAATAAAGACTATGGTCTTGAGACTCATTTTTTTTTTTTTTTTTTGAGACAGTCTCAATTTGTTGCCCTTGGTAGAGTGCTATGGTGTCATGGCTCACACAAACCTCAAACTCCTGGGCTTAAGCAAGTCTCTTTCCTCAGCCTCCCAAGTAACTGGGACTACAGGAACCTGTCATAATGCCCACTTATTTTTTTTAGAGACAAGGTCTCACTTTGGCTCAGGCTGGTCTTGAACCTGTGAGCTCAGGCAATCCACTCACCTTGGCCTCCCAAGTGCTGGGATTACAGGTGTGAGACACTGTGTCTGGCCCTTGAGACTGTCACTTAAGGGTTTTTTGGTGGGTTGTTTTCACTCATTGCTGTAAGTCCAGATTTCTAATAAAGGCCCAAGAAAAATTTTTGAAACAGATTTTGCCATTTTAAACACTAATTTCCATTGTGATCATCTTCTTCATTTATGAGGTAATCATTACTATCTGGTAAGGCTGACAATTCTTTTTCTTTTTTTTTTACATGAAAATATTAAACATTACCTCATGTTTGCATCAATGTACACAGAAATCAATTAATAAAAAAAAAAAGAAAATATTAAACATCTTTATTCATTAGGGAAATGCAAACTAAAACCAGGAGATAATAATATTATACTTATTAGAATGGATATGACAAGGATATGGGAAAATTCAGAACCTTCATCCATTAGTAAAGCCACTGTGGAGAACAGTTGTGCAGTTTCTGAGCAAGTTAAGCATACGCTTTCTGAGTAATTCCACTTCTGTGTGTTTATTCCAGGAAAATGAAATCTTACATTAACCCAACAAGCTGTAAATGTTTATAGCAGCATTATTCACAATTGCCCAAAACTTCCTAAATTAAGTCTGGTAAAATATTTGAAAATTAGTGTAATCTACCATATTAACAGACTAATCAAGAAAAGCTATGTGAACTAAACTGCCCTTAGTAAGTGAATGGATAAACATGCTACGGTATATCTGGGGTTTTTTTTGCTATGGTATATCTGAACAATGAACTAGGACTTAAAATAAAAGGAACAAACATTGATATATGCAATCTCTCGGATGACTCTGAAATGCGCTATATTAAACAAAGGAAGCCAATCTCAAATTGTGCATACTTATGATTCCATTTCTGTGACATTCTGGAAAGGTAAAGTTGAAGGGATACTGAACAGATCAGTGATTTGCTGATCTTCAGTGAGTATGAGGAGAAAGTTTCACTGCAAAGGGAGAGCATGGGGGAATTCTTGGGATATAGGATTTGTTCTGTATCCTCTTAGTGGTGGTTAAAAGAATCTATGCATGTCTTTAAACCCATAGTACTGTACTCACAGACACATGAATTTTATTGTCTATAAATTTAAAAATAAATTTGACTTAAAATTTTTTTTTGAAGGCAGAGTCTTGCTCTATTGTCCTGGTTAGAGTGTAGTGGCATTGTCATAGCTCACTGAAGGCTGACAAGTCTTAAACCAATATAGTGTAGATGCCATATATCCTTTGGAAGGGGTCCCTGAATACATGATGATGATGATTCTACCACTTAGACCCTTACTGAGTGTGCCTGGCACTGATCTAAATACTTGAAATGTATTAACCCATAAATTGGCACATTTGTGGAAGAAGAGAAAGGTTAAGGAAAATGACTAAGAACACCCAGCAAGTAAGAGCTGAAGCCAGGTTTGAACTCAGGCACTGAGTTCAGGTACTTACCTTCCGAATATCATGCTAAGCTGCCTGGTGCCTGTCTTGTTTAGACAAAGAATCAGCTGTTGAACTTGAGGTTATGTGGCCCACCTCTCCTTAAGATCCTATTTTTCTCAAAAATGATTTCCTTGTTAAGTAAGACTTGTTTTAAATGCTTCCAATTTTATAAGAGTTGAAATGCTTAATATGTTGAAATAGTTCCAAATGCTAAAAATTGCTTGATACATTTTATTGTAGATTTCATTTCAAATTGAACTAGTAATTATAAATGACACAACTTTACAGTGATAAGTATATTGACAGTTACATGTTTAACCTTTGCACATAAATCTAGTTTGAAAAAAGTAATAGCACATATTTATTCCAATCTTTAAAAAATTTTTACAAAACAAAAGGATAAAGCTACTGAAATTAGATTTCCTGGGCAATACTAGAAATCTCTATGGCTAAAAAATGGTCACAAAGAGCGAAGAAACTACAAAATCAGACTGTCAGAATGCAAGACAGGAGGATCACCCGAGCTGTCCTGACACATGATTTCTACGAGAAGGCTGATGCTCTCTTCCATATTTTAGTCTCTTACACCTGCTCTTTAATCTCTTTCATCCTGATACTCTAGCAAATAATAAAATACTTCTCCTCAGAGGGAAGTCTGTGATAAAATGTATACTACCTTGTATTAATAGTTTAATAAAACATTAACCAAATACCCAATAAATTACTGTATTTAAAATTTATAGTAAGAAACTTATTAAAAACAAAAGATAATCTCTGTTTCAAATAGAGGACCACTTAAATTTTTTTCAGTATAGCTAAGCTGAAACTCAGGGTTAAATTTAGTAAAAGCAGTCTGAGCAGACTTCTAGGAATATGGTGTGTTGTTAGGCCAGTGGGATCAGGTGGTTCCCTCCTTAGGTGGAGGGCATTAGATTTCCACCAGGTCTCTCTTACTGAGGACTCATTAGGAAAGGATTCATCATCAGTCTGCTCCATAAAGCTTGCTCCCTCCTACTGGCCCACTCTACCTACACTAAAAACTGCAAAGTAGTTGTGCTTTTACGCCTTTTTTTTTTTTTTTTTTTACTGGAGACCATAAATTTGAGTTGAATTGTTCAATGTGAGGGTCACAATGAGAGACCGTGGATCTTTCTTATTCTTGTGAACTGTGATCTTCCCTTTCAAGGCTTCACCTGTAAAAGAAAGCAAAAAAATGTGTTCAGGAATTCAAGGAATATAATCCAGCAGAAAATTATGTATATTTAGCACTTCCTTTTTTTTTTGTTGTGACATGTCACTACCTTTTTTTAACTTTTAAGTTAATAATACTTTTTAAGCTAATAGTTTTCAGTTTTATGTTTAATTTCTGAATGAAGCAAGAACTACCTATATGCCACAGGTGTCAAATCCTTGTGACTGATGAACAAATCCAGTGGTCACACAGATTTGAGGGCATTGTTTTATTAGACATCAGAATATTAAGAAATTATAGTACATTCTGGCATCTAGAAAAACATCAAGATATGGTCCCTGTCCTTAAAGAGTCATGACCAAGGATGAAGAGAAAAAGCTTTACCCACAATTACACACTAGGCAAGTGTTTTAAAGTGTGAGCAGGTGAGAACTGGAGATGGCTGGGAGGCAGTAAAAGGCGAGTTTGTAAGAATGAATGAATGAGCCAGGGGTAAAGTGATGGTGTACATGTGATGGCATTTAAGGGAGAGAAAACATGTACAGAGACCCTTTAGAAATGAGATTTTGAGGAACTAAAAACTGCAGCCAGGAAAACTTAGAGGTACAGGATAAGGCCACTGGCTTTTAAAGTGCTGACATTGAAAACAGTAAAGATAACTTACACAGGTGAAACAACAGATAGAAAAACATCACAGTATCTGTTTAAAGGCAAATGCTGATTTCCTGAAGATTTATTCTGTATATTGTAAATTTATTTATTCCAATATATAATTATCTATGTACTTTTCTGATTATAAATACTTAATATTTTTTCATTTTATTTATTTTTGAGACAGTCTCATTTTGTCGCTCTAGGTAGGGTGCCATGGCATCACAGCTCACAGCAGCCTCAAACTCTTGGACTTAAGCAATTCTCTTGCCTCAACTTCCCAAGTAGCTGCGACTACAGGCGCCTGCCACAACATTGGGCTTTTTTGTTTTGTTTTAAAGAGAGGAGGTCTTGCTCTTGCTCAGGCTGGTCTCGGACTTCTGAGCTCAGGCAATCCATCCACCATGGCCTCCCAGAGTGCTAGGATTACAGGAGTGAGCTACCATGCCTGGTCTTTTTCATTTATTTTAATGAGTCATTTAAAAAAATAACAATTTAAGAAATTGCTAAGTTGTAACTGATCACCATTCCTTGCTTTAATTAATAGTAGGATCACACCAAATGCATGAGGAATAGCTTCACAACCTGGATGGACACAATTAGATGCCATATAAAATAATGATTGAGGAATCTATATAAACTACTCAAGTACTGACTCAGTATAATATTTTTAAAAGAATGACAAAATCCTGTACATTCAAGGAAGATGACTTGAATGCTTTTCAATATGATAGTGAAATAAAACAAATAAGACATAACAAAACTACCTAACAGTTGCATTTTCAGATTATAATAATTCTATGAATGATATATTTTATACATCTTTGCAGAAAGGATCAGACTTGTTAAATATAAAGAAATTAGAATAATGAAATAATATGGCCCAAAGTGCATTTCATTCAGTAAAAAATAACAATGACTCTGTGCATAGGTGTGTACATTAATATGCACACGTGGTTTTACCTTTTATAGCTGATCCTCTCTATATAGAGCTAATCCTCTAAATAAAACTACCTCGTATGCGCTGCTCACCAATAGTTATGTGACAAAGATTACCAGATAGTTCTTCCAACTTTACAGAGTTTAGGCTAATCACTAGATAATAATTTATATAATATTTATTTGACATTTATTTTGTGATAGGCTCTATTCTAAGGCCTTACATGAATTACCTCAATGATCACAAAATATCAGTAAAAGCGAAGTTCATTTTCCTCACTTTACAGATGAGGTTAGAAAAGGCAAGTAATTTGCCCATGGACACACTTGCCAGTAAGGGAAAGAACAAGGATTTTCTAAGTAAGGCTGTTTGATTCTGGGGGGCCCATGTTCTTTTTTCAACTATAGTCAGTCTAGTGTCTCCCTTTCTCTATTTGAAAAAAAAAAAAGGCTATTATAGCTTTAAATATACTATAATAGACATGCAAGGGTCTAAATTTTACTGCCCTGGACTTTCTGTAAATAACTAGTCACTCATTTATAAAAACAATATTTATATTTCTATCATTATATTATAAAAACTCTAATAAACTATAGTGCATATTTCCTTATCTAAGTATTAACCGAGGGACAATGAAATAAAAGATTATTAGTATCTTTAACACATCTAACATTTAAAAATTTCCACTTTGTAGGCAATATTTTTTTGCTTCTATTTTTTGCCAGCATTTAAAACTTCTAATCATTAACTGACTTTAAAACTGGGAATGAACAGCCACTTCATGATAAACTAACACTGTTTTTATCTGTTTACTATTACAAGGAATAGTAATTACCAACTTGGTCATTGGGTTTAACTTACTGTTTATTCAAATACCTACCCTGAAGTCAACACTGAATCAAGAAACAGTTGATTTTTGCAACTTAGTGACTTTTTCCTTTTCATTTATAAGCAGTATTTTCTTACTGTAAATTACTTAGTTTAGTTGCTGCCACAATGAATGAAAAGACAGATGATGTACATCGGCGATTCACAAATAAAAACATGACCCCCAAAGACCCAATATCAAGTAGGTATTCTGTTGATGTCCTATCAGGGCAAAAAAGCTTGAGGAGAAGGGGAAAGGAGAAGGACAAAGGTTAAAAAAAAAAAAAAAAGGAAAAGAAAAAATTAAAGCCTTTATCTGCAGATCAGATCACATGGCCTTATAGAAGTGCCCATCGATCCACGAATGGATCAACAAACTGTGGTATATGTACACCATGGAATACTACACAGCCATTAAGAAGGATGGAGACTTTACGTCCTTCATGTGCACATGGATGGAGCTGGAGAATGTTCTTCTGAGCAAAGTATTGCAGGAATGGAGGAAAAAGTATCCAATGTACATACCTTTATTATGAAACTAATTTATACCTTTTATATGAAAGCTATAACTAAATAGCCTAAGAATGTGGGGAGGGGGGAGGGAGAAGGGAGGGAGTAATGGGTGGAGGGAGGGGGATTGGAGGGACCATTTTTGAGGTCTATCTTACAGGGGTACAAGTGAAACTCTCTAGGAGTAGAATCAGAATGTTTTAAAACAATAACTGAGAAAATGACATGAAGGCTGTGTTGATCAGCTTGATGGAAGTATTTCGGATTGCATGTGAAAACCCCACACTGTAACCCAGAAGTGCATTAATGTACATAGTTACCATTCAATTAAAAAAAAAAAAACAATTGAGCAGTCACTGAAGCCCAGAGAAGGCTCTGCAAGTACCTTTGTCAAACCAAAAATGAACCTTTGAACTTCTTGAACCTTTTCCTTAATAGCTTCCAAGGGGGTTGCTCAGTTATTTTGCCCTTATTTCTTCTGTTTCTTCCTCTTTTGAGAATAAATGACACAGAGAAGGAATCGTGGGTCATCCCAGGACTGCCCCCCCATTTCTCTCTGTTAGGGGGGATCTTTATTCCCCCTGTGTGCTTCACTTTCCTTATGTTCGGTTGCTATGGCCTCCAAGGCCCTAAGGATTTCTTCTGCTGTGTGTAAGGGAGTTTCGGCAGCACCTTGGGTTTACTGACTTTTAGCAGCTCGACTTCATTTTCTCCTGTATCACTGACTACTTTTCAGATCCTTTCTTGGCACTGATTTCAGCAGTGTTGTCTCTTGGTTCCTGGGTCCTTGTCTAAGGGCTGCTCTAAAGCCTCTTCCGGATAAGACCACTGTGTCATCTCTGCCTAATCACTTGTTGATTGCCTCTCCTATGTCACTTGAGGTTCTCCT
>CAUYQV010086527.1:0-10070 GCA_963574575.1 Galagoides demidoff | reverse complement strand
GCCTGTGGTCCCAGCTACTTGGGAGGCTGAGGCAGGAGACTCGCTTGAGCCCAGGAGTTGGAGGTTGCTATGAGCTGTGATGCCATGGCACTCTACCCAGGGGGATAGCTTGAGGCTCCGTCTCAAAAAAAAAAAAGAAAGTAGAAAATGAAACTCTCTCTCTTTTTTTTTACGTTTTAATTTTTAATTTTAATTTTAATTTTTTTTGTAGAGACAGAGTCTCACTTTATTGCCCTTGGTAGAGTGCCGTGGTGTCACACAGCTCACAGCAACCTCCAACTCCTGGGCTTAAGCGATTCTCTTGCCTCAGCCTCCCGAGTAGCTAGGACTACAGGCGCCCACCACAATGCCTGTTTTTTTTTGGTTGCAGTTCGGCCAGGGCTGGGTTTGAACCTTATCACCCTTCTACGTATATGGGGCCAGCACCCTACTCACTGAGCCACTCAGTGGCGTCATTGCTAACAGCAATCTCAAACTCTCAGGCTTCCGTGATTCTCTTGCCTTAGTCTCCCAAGTAGCTCCCAAGTAGCTTAGCCTCCCAAGTAGCTGGGACTATGGGCCCCCACCACAACAGCCAGTTATTTTTAGAGGAGGGGTCTCACTCTTGCTCAGGCTGGTCTCCAACGGGTGAGCTCAATCCAGCTGCCTCAACCTCTCGGCGTGCTAGGATGCTAGGATTATAGGTGTGAGCCACCAAGCCCCAGTTGAAACTTTCTTCTTTAACCTGTCCCTTTTCTCAGAAACATCATTCATAATAGTTGGTGTGCATCTTCTCAGCTTCTTTTCTATGCAGAAATAAATGTGTGTGTAATTTATTTTTATTTATTTTTTTAGAGACAGAGTCTCACTTTATCATCCTTGGTAGGCGTCACACAGCTCACAGCAACCTCCAGCTCTTGGGCTTAGGCGATTCTCTTGCCTCAGCCTCCCGAGTAGCTGGGACTATAGGCGCCTGCCACAACACCCGGCTATTTTTTCTGTCGTTGCAGTTTGGCCGGGCGGGTATCTGGGGCTGACACCCTACCCCCTGAGCCACAGGTGCCACCCTGTGTAATTTAAATAAATAAAATAGTGACTCCCATACATAGTCTTTCCTTTAAGGCTATTTCTCCAAAATCATTCTAGGCCCACCCCAAACTGTCACTGTGAGAGAAAGATGCAAAAGGCATTCCAATCCCTCTGATGCTTTGAACTTCCTAGTATCCGGGACTTTGTCCACGTGTGGGGTACCTCTGGAAATTCCTCTGCCAGTCATATTTAAAATAGTTTTAGACAGCCCTATATTGTTCTCCAGTCTGCTTTTAAAATTTATGTTCTCACAGATAGTGAGAATGTATGTCATCCCCACTGTGGAGGGCATAGATGTTATTCATTTTTTTCAAACTTTCCCAAACTTGTTGGAGAGAAATAATATCTTAATGTCATTATAACAGGGATTTCTTTATTTTAAAAAAGTGTTTATTTATTTATTTATTTTTTGTAAGGGGCGCACGTTCTTGCTCTATTGCCCACCCTCAAACTCCCGGGCTCATGTGATTCTGCTGCCTCAGCCTCCAGAGAAGCTAGGACTGACTACAGGCGTGCGCCACCACGCTGGGTATATTAGGCTGGCTGCGTATATTCCCGGGTGCCATAAATTCCCCCCAGTTTCCTGCTCTGTTTCTCCAGCTGGGGTTCCCAGGGACTCCAGGCAGAGGGACTGTCCTGTGCGTGTCTGTGCGTCCTCGGCTTTCCCGCAGGGGGCAGTGCCGCCCGCCTGAGCACCGATACTGTGGGAGGGGATGTGAACCTGCCCAGAGTTCTAGGGTTCTTGGAAGAAAAGTTAGGGGATGAGGAGGGTTTGGGGGCAAGACTCCCCGGGTTCGCAAGAGGCATGGGAAGAAGGCCACCGAGGGTGCAGGGTGGGGCTCAGGAGAGGGAGTCCAGGCGAGTTTGGGAGTGGGGACCGTGCAAGCAGCGGGGAGCCGCAGCTCCCGGAAGGTGTGAGTGGTGTGTGAGTGTGTGTGTATGTGTGTGTGAGCGCTCCGAGGCTCTCCGGGTTCCGAGAGGCGCGCGGGTGTCAGCTTGCAGCCGGGGCTCCTCCCTCTGGCCCCCCTGCCCAGCCGGGCGGTCCCTCCCTCCTTCTCCGCTCGCCCCTCCCCAGCGGGCCAGGGGCTGGGACGCCCCGGCGGAGCAGGCGGCGGCGGCGGCGGCGAGTTGGGGAGCCCTAGGGTTGGCGCTGCCGGAGGGGCCGGAGCCGAGCCGTCCCGGCCGGGCCGCGCCGGGCCCGCTTCCCGTGGGGCCACGCCCTGTCAAACTTTGTTGCTGCGGCCGCGACCAGCGGAGCCGGGGACCCGCGAGCGGGAGGGAGGGGCGCCGGGCCGGGCCGGGCGCGGGCGGCGAGGGGCTCCGAGAGCGGCGGCCCCGGCCCGCAGCCCCAACATGCCCCAGCTCGGCGGCGGCGGTGGAGGCGGCGGCGGCGGCGGCGGCGGGGGAGGCGGCGGCTCCGGCGCCGGGGCAGCCGGCGGAGGGGACGACCTCGGGGCGAACGACGAGCTGATCCCCTTCCAGGACGAGGGAGGCGAAGAGCAGGAGCCCAGCAGCGACAGCGCTTCGGCGCAGCGGGACCTGGACGAGGTCAAGTCGTCCCTGGTCAACGAGTCGGAGAACCAGAGCAGCAGCTCAGACTCGGAGGTGAGGAGGCTCCCGCGGCCAGCCCCGTGGGATCCCGGCCCCGCGCCCGCTCACGGCTCTCGCCTTTGTGTCTCCTCTGCAGGCGGAGAGGCGCCCACAGCCCTCCCGGGACTCCTTCCAGAAGCCACGGGACTACTTCGCCGAAGGTACGTGCCCGCCAGGACAGTCCTCACTCCCGAGCCCCGCTGCGCTCCGCGCCTCCTTCCGGGCAGCCCTCGGTTTCCCCTCGCCCCTATGGCCGAGCCCCTGTCCTCTGCCCCTATTGGCGGCAGCTGCCTTGGGGTGCGCTTGCTGCCCCGGCCCTGCCTTAAGTCCCCTGCCGCGGCGCTGTCCCCGGGGTCCGGGCCTCACCTCGCCTTGGTCTTGTTCCCAGTGAGAAGGCCCCAGGACGGCGCGTTCTTTAAGGGCCCCCCCTACCCTGGGTACCCCTTCCTGATGATCCCGGACCTGAGCAGCCCGTACCTCTCCAACGGACCCCTGTCTCCTGGAGGAGCGCGCACCGTAAGTGGCCGTCGGGCGCGCCGGGGCGGGTGGGAGGCCGCGGCCCGCGGGATGCGCCCCCGGGCTCGACTAAGGAGTGGGGGATGGGGCCGCCTGCGCCAGTCCTGGGCATAACTTGTTTGCAGAGTTCAACTACTCTCTGGCCACCGAGTATGAGGCTTTACTGGCCAGTGCCTGGGTCAAAGTAAAGTTTCTTTAACTTCACTTTCGCGGATTGAGGTTTTGGGTTCCACCTCTGTGATGGTTCTTGGCCTCAAATTCATTGCCTGTACCAAAGTAGAACTTGGATTTGTGTCGGCTTTGGGGGGGGGGGGTGTCTTGCTTTCCTTCCTGGAAATCGGTCAGCTTTCCTTAGTAATTGGCAAGGGGCTGGGGAGCTGGGTTGGCGACGTTGCCCTTCGACTCTGGGTTCACCGGTTGGCTGCATGCTGGTTCCTAAGAAACCCAGTATTCGTGGCGGGTTATTCACAACCCGCCTCCCCACCCCCAGTCCTCTCAAGGGGCCTCAACTTTTCTGCGGAGCTAGCTCGAGATTTTAAATTCGCTTTCGAGGACGACGCAGGCATTCTTCAAGTTGAGGAACTTGGCTTTTTCCCCCCTTTTGTCGCCTGCTTTTCTCATTTAAAGCAAGCGCTGCGACACTTTAAACCTGTTAATGGGCGCGCATTGTGTGCTGCGCGCTGGCATTTAGAGCGGTGATTAAGCAAATTGACCGGGCCCCAGACGACGTGCAAATGAGGGCGGATTCCTTCGCCCCCACTCCAGCTCTAAACTCCCGCCCCCCGCGTCGCGAGGGGCGCAGCCCAGGACTGGCGAGGCCTTTGTGTCCCCTAAGCCACCACCCAACTCCCAGACTCTTCGCCTAGTGCTGGGCTGAATGGCAAATCTTGGGGGAGCTCCTACCTACTGTATGTCAGGCTCTTGCGTGCAGTTGCTCGGGCACCTACCGTCGTAGTTGATCTTTGCTTCCCGCCCAGCTTTCCAGTGCTAGCCAGTTCCCTTTAGAAGAGGGGTTGGGGGAAGAGCAGGAAATGTTGGCTCCATAGGAGTGGGATGAGCAAATCCATTTATGCTAAAGCTGCCCCAAAATAATGATAACCAAAGAGCTGAATAGGCTGTCCCTGTCCCTCCTGCCATTGTACAGAGGCTGGTTCAGTGAGGGTGCTGCCTTCACTAGGTGGGGTGTGGGAGTTGGTGGGGGGGGAGGGTTTGACCGTGGGAGACGGGAGTGGGTCCACACAGACCTCACAGCTTGGCCCAGTGAAGGAGAAAGGCTTGGCAGCTTTGGCCCCTGCTGCATTGGGGCACCTGGGGAAGTCCTGAGTGTAGGTGTCACTTTTGCCATGAAAGCTAGATTGGGGTCTGTGGCTGTTGTTTTTCTCATCAATTAATACACTATACAAAAAGAAAAAAGAGTGCAAGTCAAAGTTGGGTAAAACAAGCTGCAGAAATTTTATTTAGGTTTTCCCTGACTCCTTTCCATGCTGGATGATGTAGCTTAGTTCTGAAAGTTTTGGTGTCCTTCTTGTAACTGTGTGGGGCAGTTATGCCACTGCATTCCCGTTTTTTCATGTGCCATTAGATGTCTGGAAAGAGTGGTCTGGAAGGTACTAATATCTGTGTGTCAACCCTGAGCCAGGTCCAGGTGCAGTTAAAGTTACTAGAAATGTCCCAAATATGACTGTTCGCTATGGAGCAAGGCTATTCTTCCACAGGGCATTTTGACTCTTCCAGGCTGTGCTGTCCCCTCCCCTTAGGAACCCAAGAAAGATGAATTTTGTGTCTCCTCCTTCTTTCTACCATCTTACATGTTCTATGGCCTAAGAACTCCAAAGGCTGATTCTTGCTGATCTGGGGGATTTCTGATTAATGAATTCAGGCCTGGGTGGGATTTTGGAGCCTTCCTTAAAGAAGCCAACCTATCCCCTCTGCAGGCCTCTGACTGTCTCCATTCATTCCTGCAGCTGTTCCTGGCCCTGGCCCAGGTCACCATCCTCCTTTTGAGCCTCCAGGAGAACACTTGTTCTCTTGGGGACATAGTATATCCCATTTGACTCCAATACTTACATCTTGTCTCCTGAGTGAATTGCCCTCAAAAGTTAGTTCATTTCCCCCAGGGTTTCTGTGTCTCTCAGGTGTTAGCCCTGCCTTGTTGGTTACCAAGTTCTGGGGAAGTTTCTTGTAGTTAGGTCAGCACAGCAAAAGCTAATTTGACTCTGTCCTTAGGCATCGGGGCCACTAAGGGAAAGCAAATGAGGAAACACTTAGGCACTTAATTGTCTGAACTATAGGGTTGAGATAATTTTCCTCTGAATGATAATACGTACATATATACATGTATGTATATATAAAGTTTTTTCTTTTTTGAGACACGAGTCTCACTCTGTCTCCCTGAGTAGAGTGCCATGGTGTCATGGCTCACAGCAACCTCAAACTCTTGGGCTGAAGCAATCCTTTTGCCTCAGCCTCCCAAGTAGCTGGGACTACAGGTGCCCACCACAATGCTGTCTTAGTTTTTCTTTTCTTTCTTTCTTTTTTTTTTTCAAGACAAAGCCTCAAGCTGTCACCCTGGGTAGAGTGCTGTGACATCACAGCTCATAGCAACCTCCAACTCCTGGGCTCAAGCGAGTCTCCTGCCTCAGCCTCCCAAGTAGCTGGGACTATAGATGCCCACCACAACACCCGACTATTTTTTTGGTTGTAGCCATCATTGTTGTTTGGTGGGCCTGGGCTGGATTCGAATCTGCCAGCTCAGGTGTATGTGGCTGGCACCTTAGCTGCTTGAACCACAGGCACTGAGCCCAGTGCTGCTGCTGCTTCTTCTTCTTTTTTTTTATTTGCAGTTTTTGGCTGGGGCTGGATTTGAACCTACTACCTCTGGTATATGGGGCCGGTGCCATACTCCTTTGAGCCAGAGGCACTGTCCTAGTTTTTCTATTTTTAATGGAGATGGGGTCTTACTCTTGCTCAGTTCAATCTTGAACTCTTGAGCTCAGGCAGTCCATCAGCCTCAGCCTCCCAGAGTGCTAAGATTACAGGTGTGAGCCACCATGCCTTGGATGATTATATTAATATAATTATTGTAATTCTCATTATAGACAAATGGTAGGTTCAGAGTAGCCCTCTGTTGGTTTCCCATCCTGGTAAAGTGAATATAGATTTGGGGCTTGAAGAGGAGGAAGGAGGTTTCTGATGAGTTGGAAAAGAAGGTGCCTGAAATATATGATCCCGTTTCTCTTGTATATTAGATCTTTTTTTTTTAACCTCTAAATTGTATAATCTTAAGCTTTGCTGCTTTAAGACCTATAAGTACTATAAAATTAGATGACTCTAGTTCTTTAGTGCTACAACACTTTCTCCAAATACCAAGCCAGAAGCAAAAATAGGGATTGGCAGGACTATTTTCAGGATGTTAATGGACCCTAGGAATGGCAGGCAGCAGGCCTCAGTACCTTCACCTACTGGCATAAATCCTGCTGGAACAACTGGGGGCTGGCCAATCCCACAGCTTAACCATCTCTCCATGTATCATCACCTTTGACCTCCACTCTAGTTTGGCAGGGATGCTGGGAAGTGGCCTCTTCCTGAGGCTCTTTAGAGAAGAGATCTGCTTAGCATGGGATGTGTGCCAAGCCCCTGAGTCCTGATTGCTTCTTGTCTGAAGCCCCTGGAACCCTGCAGCCTATAAAGAAAGAAATAAGTGCCATAAACCATTTTTCACTGGTTTTTTTTTTGTTTGTTTGTTTGTTTGTTTTTTTGAGACAGAGCCTCAAGCTGTCACCCTGGGTAGAGTGCCGTAGCATCACAGCTCACAGCAACCTCCATCTCCTGGGTTTAAGCAATTCTCTTGCCTCAACCTCCCAAGTAGCTGGGACTACAGGTGACCACCACAATGCCCAGCTATTTTTTGGTTGTAGTTGTCACTGTTGTTTGGCAGGCCAGGGCAGATTCAAACCCACCAGCTCTGGTGTATGTGGCTAGCGTCTTAGCCACTTGAGCTACAAGTGCCAAGCCCATTTTTCACTATTTCAGTAGTCATGAAAAGTCTTCACAGGTCCACTAACCCACCTTGGTGTACTGACTAGAATTTTGTTAGGATAATGTAAGTCAACACATTAGAAAGTGGATATCAAAAGTAGTTTAAGACAAAGAAGGGCCAAAAAGAAAATGTTGAATGTGGTTTGGTAGGCTAGCTACAAAGAGTCATTTGGCTGTGACCACAGTATGAAAGCTAATGATTTTGGAAAAGAACACTTCTAGATAGTGTTGCTATGTCCATTTATAATTTTTTTCTTAGAAATGGGATCTTGCTATCTTGTCCAGGCTGACCATACCTTACTGTACCCTTAAACACATAGACTCAAGCTATCCTTCTGCCTCAGCTGATACTATAGTCATGCCCAGTCACACTCAGTTAATTAAAAAAAAAATTTATAGAGACTGGTGCAGTGGCTCACACCTGTAATCTTGGCACTCTGGAAGGCTGAGGTAGGTGAATTACTTGATCTCAGGAGTTTAAGACCAGCCTGAGCAAGAGCAAGACCCTGTCTCTAAAAAATAGCCAAGCATTGGGCGGTGCCTGTGGCTCAAAGGAGTAGGGCGCTGGCCCCATATGCCAGAGGTGGCGGGTTCAAACCCAGCCTTGGCCAGAAACTGCAAAAAAAAAAAAAAAATATCCAAGCATTGTGGAGGGCTCTTATAGTCCCAGCTACAAGGGATACTGAGGCAAGAGGATCTCTTGAGCCCAAGAGTTTGAGGTTGCTGCTAGCTATGATGCCATAGCACTCTACTAAGGGTGAAAAAGTAAGACCTATTCTCAAAAAAAAATTTTTTTTTTTTTTTGTAGAGACAGGAGTTGTCACTATGTTCCCCAGGCTAGTCTTGAACTCCTGGCCTCAAGTGATTTTTCTACTCAGCTAGCACAGACTATAGGCGTGAGCCACTGCAACCAGCCTCCAGTTTATAATTTTAAAAACTACTCTTGTGCAGCTCAAGCACAAGTTACTTACACCTGCCTCAGACCGTCTCTACTCAGATTTCTGTATGAAATTGTTTTATGCTCATTTTTAAGTCCTTTGTATCCCACAGCTTCCTGTGGGCAGTCTTGCCAGTATCCTGGGTGCTCCCGTTCTCCAGACACAGAGGAACCCAAGTAGAAATCCTTGCATACATATAAAGAGATTGTCTGTTTTTAGGAGTTGTGTGTAAAAGCTAAGGAAACCTTTTCTTTTGGATGATCAGTACAAACATGCTGCTTTTGGTAAAATTCTTTTAAGCCATTTCATCTAAATATAACTTCTGTTCCATTTTTTTTTTTTTCTAAATATAACTCAGAGTTTAATGAGGACTTTTCACATGGAGTGAGCTTTTGAAAGGGCCCTGCCTATCTTGCTGAAGTTTGGCAGTTGGATTACTGGGGTGACATTGGTGACAAACTCTGTGGATGGACTTGAACCCTTTCATTCTTTTTTCTTTGGGTGGGTGGATATGGCAGAGAATATCTGATTTAATTTGTTATAGTTTGGTCTTGCTCTTCATTGATCTTCTAGGGATTCTTTTTTTTTTTGAGACAGCCTCAAGCCATTGCTGTGAGGTCACAGCTCACAGCTCACAGCAACCTCCAACTCCTGGGCTTAAGCGATTCTCTTACGTCAGCCTTCTGAGCAGTTGGGACTACAGGTGCCTGCCACAATGCCTGGCTGTTTTTTGGTGTAGCTGTCATTGTTTGGTAGGCCTGGGCTGGATTTGAACCCGCCAGCTCTGATGTATGTGACTGGTGCCTTAGCTGCTTGAGCTACAGGTGCTAAGACACTTCTAGGGATTCTTAAGGAGAAAATGAGTTAGTGTATACACATATAAGCATATCTAACAAAGAGGGTTCCAGCTTTTATAGTGACCTGCAATGATATAAGAAAAATTGGGGAATAAAAAATAATTGAAATGAAGGCTGGATGCAGTGGCTCCTGCCTATAATCCTAGTACTCTGGGACGCTGAGGCAGGTGGATTGCTTGAGCTGAGGAGTTTGACACCAGTCTACTCCCTCTCTACTAAAAATAGGAAAAAACTAGCCGGGCATTATGGGAGGCACGTGTAGTTCTAGCTACTTGGGAGGCTGAGGCAAGAGCATCACTTGGGCCTAGGAATTTGAGGTTGCTGTGAGCTATGATGTCATAGCTCTTCACCAGGGCAGTAGAGTGAAACTCTGGCTCAAAAAAAAAAAAAGATTTTAAATTAATTACCTACTAGAAAACCTTCCATAATGGGAAAGCCCTACGTATAGTCCAGTTATAAATAATTTTTACTTGCTAAACTAAGGAGATGTAGATTTGCATGCTTAAGACTAATTGCTTGACTTCATCAGCTAATGTTTGTTGAGTATCTATTGTGGGCAATGGCTGAGAGGCTATGAGAGATAAGATAGACCCAGCCTTTATCATAAGGCATTCAAAATTAGAGGCCAGGAAGTGGCTTGAACCTGTAATCCTAGCACTCTGGAAGACTGAGGCAGGAGGTTTGCTTGAGGCCAGGAGTTTGAAACAAACTGGGGCAACATAACAAGATTCTATCTCTACAAAAAATTTAAAAATGATCTGGACATGGTGGTGCATGCGGATAGTCCTGGCTACTCAAAAGGCTGAGACAGGAGGATCGTTTGAGCCTAAGAGTTCAAGGCTACAGTGAACTATGATGAGGCCACCTATACTCCAGTCTCAGCAACAGAGTGAGACCTCTTTTCTCTTCAAAAAGAAAAAGATGGCTCGGCGCCTGTGGCTCAATCGGCTAAGGCGCCAGCCACGTACACCTAAGGTGGCGGGTTCGAATCCCCAGCCCGGGCCGCCAAACAACAATGATGGCTGCAACCAAAAAATGGCCGGGCGTTGTGGCGGGCGCCTGT
>CAUYQV010086526.1:0-25775 GCA_963574575.1 Galagoides demidoff | reverse complement strand
AGCTTTTTCTGCATCAATTGAGAGAATCATATGGTCTTTGTTTTATAATTTATTTATGTGATGAATTACATTTATAGATTTACATATGTTGAACCAGCCTGGAGATCCTAGGCTAAAACCCACTTGGTCGTGGTGTATAATTTGTTTGATGTGTTGCTGGATTCTGTTTGTTAGGATCTTATTGAATGTTTTCACATCAATGTTCATTAGTGATATTGGTCTGTAATTTTCTTTCTTTGTTGGGTCTTTCCTGGTTTGGAGATCAAGGTGATGTTTGCTTCATAGAATGTGTTGGGTAGTATTCCTTCTTTTTCTATATTTTGGAAAAGGTTGAGTAGTATAGGTACTAGTTCCTCTTTAAAGGTTTGGTAGAATTCTGATGTGAAGCCACCTGGTCCCAGGCTTTTCTTTTTAGGGAAATTTTGTATAGTTGATACTATTTCAGAACTTGATATAGGCCTGTTCAACATTTCCACTTCCTTCTGGCTAAGTCTTGGAAAGTGGTGTGCTTCCAAGTATTGGTCAATTTCCTTCAGATTTTCATATTTCTAGGAATAAAGTTTCTTGTAATATTCATTAAGGATTGTTTGAATTTCTAAGGGGTCTGTTTTTTTTTGCCTTTACCATTTCTGATTGATGAAATTAGTGATTTTACTCTTTTTTTCTTGGTTAGGTGGCCAGAGGTTTATCTATCTTATAGACCTTTTAAAAAACTAACTTTTTCATTTATCAATCTGTTGTATAATTCTTTTTTTTTTCAATTTCATTTAATTCTGCTCTAATTTGGGTTATTTCTTTTCTTTTGTTGGGTTTCAGATTGGAGTGTTCTTCCTTTTCCAGTTGCTTGAGATGTCCCATTAAGTTGTTAACTTCCTCTCTTTCTGTTCTCTTGAGGAAGGCTTGTAATGCTATAAATTTCCCTCGTGGGACTGTCTTTGCAGTATCCCAGAGGTTCTGGTAACTCGAATCTTCATTATCGTTTTGTTCCAAAAAATTTGGTGATTTTCTTCTTGATCTCGTCTCTGACCCAGATATCATTCAACATAATTGATTTAGCTTCCATGTTTTTGTATGAGTCTGCAGATTTCTGTTGTTACTGAGTTCAACTTTTGTTCCATTATGGTCTGAGAAGATGCATGGAATAATTTCTATTCTTCTAAATTTGCTGAGATTAGACTATGACCTAAAATGTGGTCAATTTTGGAGTATGTTTTGTGGTCTGATGAGAAAAATGTGTATTGAGTTTTGTTAGGATGAAATGTTCTGTTGATGTCCGTTAAATCCCCATGCTTAATGGTTAAGTTTAAATCTAAAATTTCTTTGCTAAGCTTCTTATTGGAGGATCTATTCAACACTGCCAAAGAAGTATTAAAATCTCCAACTGTGATGGAGCTAGGAGAAATCACGTTGTCCATGCCTATCAGAGTATCTCTTATAAATTGAGGTGCATTCTGGTTGGGTGCATAAATATTGATAATTGAAATCTCATCGTATTGAGTATTACCCTTAACAAATATAAAGTGACCACCCATATCCTTGCTTACTTTTGTTGGTTTAAAGCCTATTGTATCTGCAAATAAAATTACAACACCAGCTTTTTTTGTTTTCCATTTGCCTGGAATATAGATGACCATTCCTTCACCCTGAGTCTATATTTATACTTTTCGGTAAGATGAGATTCTTGTATGCAGCAGATATCTGGCTTGAGTTTTTGTATCCAGTCAGCCAACCTACGCCTCTTTAAAGGGCAATTTAAGCATTCACATTGATGAGAATATTGATAAGCCTGGTAAAATTTTGTGTATTGAGTTTTTCAAAAGTCCAGTGGACATTTTTAATCCTTTTGCCACTGTTAAAGTTGGAATTTGATCATAAGTTTCAAAGTAAGTTTACTTTTGTGGTTGAGTATTGCACTGGTCATTATGGAGGATAGGTCTGAGAATATCCTGGAGAGCTGGTTTAGTTACGGCAAATTTCTTCACATGTGAATGTCATTAAAGTGTTTAATTTCTCCATCATAAATGAAATTCAGTTTAGCTGGATACAGGATCCTGGGTTGAAAGTTATTTTGTTTTAAAAAATTAAAAGTCAATGACCATCCTCTTCTAGCTTAAAAAGTTTCAGCAGAGAGATCTGCAGTCATTCAAATATTTTTCCCCTTGTAGGTTATGGTTTTCTATGTCTAGCTACTTTCAGAATTTTCTCTTTCATATTAACTTTGGTGTGGTTAATTATGATGTGCCTGGGGGAAGTCTTGTTCAAGTAGAGTCATGCTGGGGTTCTGAAATGGTCTGCTATCTGAATTTCAGAATCTCTTGGCATATCTGGAAAGATCTCTTGCATAATTTCACGAAGAAGAGCCTCTGTGTTTTGTGAAGTAAGTTCTTCATCTTCAAGGATTCCTATAAGGCGAATGTTAGTTTTCTTTGCATTATCCCTGAGCTCTCTGAGAGAATGATCCATTTTTGCTCACCATTTCTCTTCCTCTCTGAGCTCTTGGACATGTTCAAAAGCTTTGTCTTCAATATCAGAGATTCTTTCTTCTGCCTGCTCCATTCTGTTAGTGAGGGATTCTACAATATTTTTCAGATCTTTGAGGGCTACAAACTCTTGCCTCAATGTATCTAAATCTTTGGTCATTTTATCTTTGAAATCATTGAATTAGTGAGACATCTTTTGAATAATTTGAAATTCTGATTCCCTCCTTTCCTCCATTCTGTTGATCTTATTTTCTATCCAAACTCTGAACTTGAGTTCTGACATCTCAGCTATTTGTTTATGGATGGGGTCTTCAGTTACATCTGCCATGTCCTTCCCTGGGGAGGGGGTGATCTACTCTGGTTATTCGTTTTACCAGAGTTTTTCCACTGATTCTGCCCATGTTGAATTTACACCATTTGGAGTCTGTCCCAGAACCATTCCTCCAGTGGCTGCCACTGGAGAACATGCTGGCTTCATCCAGTTGTCCAGAAAGACAGGGTGTGTTTGTCCAGAAAAGCCGCAAGAGTGTGAGCCTTATTGTTTCACTGCTGTGGCTGCTGGTCTTCACCTTGGGGTACCGCCACTCCATTGTGGTTCCCTCTCAACTGACCATTCTCTTGCAGTTCTTGGGCCAACCTGTGAGGGTGGCGGGAGTGGGGATTGCCTGCCGCCCAGAGAGTGCACAGCTCTAGCAGCAGTTCTTGGGCAGCCCAGTGCCTGGCAAGAGTGGTGGGAGTGGGAATTGCCTGCTACCCGGGGAATGTGGGGCTCTAGCAGGAGTTCTCGGGCAGCCTGGCCCCCAGCGAGGGTGGTCGGGGGGGATTGCCTGTTGCACAGGGATTGCCTGCAGCCTGGAGTTCTCTGACTGCAGGGCCAGAACAGGGCACTTAGTCCTGCAAGGGTGAGGGGACACTGCTCTTGGGCCTTCCCTCACTGTCTCTGCAGGCAACGGGGGGAAGGGTGGACTGGAAATTCAAAATGGCAGTGAAAATGTTAGTTTGATTTTTCTGTCTGGCGAGAGAGTGTTTGGAATCTCAGCAGAGTCCCTCTAGGGGAGTAGCTCCCACTTCTGTAGCTCTCACACGTGGACTGAGATAATAGGTCCTCAGTTCACCCCTCCCCTGTAGAAAACTTACAGGAGCAGCCGAAGAGAAAACAAAGAGAAAAACACAACTTTCTTGGGGGGAGGGGACAGATACTTTTCCTTTGGGATGTATTATGTACCTATAGATTACTTTCTTGGAGTCGCAACTTGCCTCAGCAGAAGTGTCCTGCAGATATCACTTTTCTCTCTCGGCTGAGCTCCCAGTTTTCAACTTTGTTGGGTAATTTCTGAAGATTATTCTTCCCTCTGGATAGGAGCTTCTGTCAGAGGCTGCCACCTGTCAGCCATTTTGCCTCTCCCTCAAGTTTATTTTTTAAATGCAACTTCTTTAAATTTACTAATGGAATTTTAATAGAAAGTGTTCTATTCATTGAAGGCAAAAGATCTGAGTTTAAGTTATAATTCTCTAGTTTTGTATATGACCTTGAACAAATAAGTACCTTTTTTATAATCTATCTATGAATCAAATGGTGTTTTAAAATAAGTCAAAACCCCAAAATTAATATTAGGATTGAATGAGATCATCTTTGTAAAGTAACTTATAAACTGCAAAATGATGACTGAATGATATTATTTCAGTAAGAAGAAAAGGAATATTTCTTTCTCATGTATTTCTTTTGGTTTTTTCCTTTAATTATAGATGAGATTGCTAAAAAAAAATGTTTTAATGATTTACCAAATATAACAGTTGGTATCCAACCAGTACAATAAGGAATCACTCTACGTCTTTCAAGCAGGGGGGAGTATAATACAAGGAATTGGTTATACAGGGGTCAGAAGTGCTGGCCAAGTAAATGAGGTGGAGAGGCCACTAGGGTAGTCCAAGGAGGAGGGATTACCAGACAGATAGGAGGTGTTTCCATTCTTGGGCTAGATGCCAGCTCTCTCTTGCCCCTGCCTTGCTAGAGTTGATGAACCAGCACCACTGAAGTTGAACAGAATCCCAGGACCCACACACCTTCCTGTGCTCAGCTCCTAAAGCACTTCCACAGTCATCATTTATTCTCTCTTCCAAAATCCTACCAGTGCCTTCCACTGGCATATCTAACCATATCTAGCTGGCAGGGAGGTCTGGGAAATGCAGGAAGAGCTAATACTTAGTCTTTATCAGTAAGACTTTTCACCCACCCTGGAATCAGAGGCCTGGCTGGCATGGAGGCCAATATGCCATACACGTTTATAACAATTTATTTGGGCACTTTGTGAGTTTATTTGTTAATCAAGCAGATCTGCTTAGTGTGAGACTACCACTTATCTGGATAACTTAGCCTAAACAATTGGTGGAGAATGTTCACTTTTTGCACTTGTGGGGAAATAGATCTCTAAAAAATATTTGCAAGGAAAGTAGATTTTGCACTTTCAACATAATGTTTAAAGAACCTCTTGACAAAATGTGATCCATGGACTACATCTACCAGAAGCCTTGATAGACTTGTTCAATTGTGTGTATATGTGTGTGTGTGTGTGTGTATTATTCTTTTCCCCAGACTTCACTGCAAATGTTCTAAATCATCCCCTCTGAATATGGATTCAGAGAACTTCCATTTTATTAAGCCCCTCTGGTGACAATACCAGTGTTCCATCAAGAGAACAGGTAACTATTCTAGCTATTGGGCAGATAGGAATGTAATGCAAGACATTGCTTATTCAGATGTTACACAGTGGTTTAGAGAAACAATTTTCAGTGGTTATGTGATGCTATGAACTGAACTGTGTCCATCTAAAATTCCCATGCTGAAGTCTTACCTCATATGACTGTATTGGAGGTAGCCAATGGGAGGTGATTAGGATTAAATTAGGTCATATGATTGGAGCTCTAACCTGAAAGAACTCATGCCCTTTATAAGAAGAGGAAGGGATAGCAGAGCTCTCTCTCTTTTGGCCATGTGAGAACACAGCAAGAAGGCAGCTGCGTGTAAACCAGGAAGAGAGTCCTCACCAGAAACCACCTGTCTGGCACCTAGATCTTGCACTTCTCAGGCTCCAGAAACATGAGAAAATAAATCTGTGGTTAAGCCACACAGTCTGTGATATTTTGCATGGCAGAAATGGCACACTAAGATAGATGGTGAGTGGGATTTGGGCAATGGAGGGGTAGCAGAATTTTGAGAGTGACAGCTTGGACACCTTGCTGCCATCTCCTCAACCGAGTGAGGATGTTGTGCACTGTGCCATGATCTGACTATTGCTGGGGTATATGTGACCAACTGCTGTTCCCCATGTTCATATAATCCTATGGGATTCAGCTAATGGTTACTTTGTTACCAAATGAAAATTTGAAGCACTACTAGTTAAAACAGCTTGTCATCATTTTCTCATCCCTCCCAGTTTTATCTCTCCTCAGACCTTAAACCTAGAAGTGAGTCTTAGTGTTGCCATTTTCACATCCACTGGCTTTGATCTTGGCTGTGTCCTGGGACTGTGTTTTCCTTTAGCCAATGACTGGATTTTATTTTCTCACTCGGACCTTTTGTGACTGCTGCTTTGTGTAGCTCTGTTTATTCTCAGGTTTTTTTTTTTTTTTTTTTGGCCCGGGCTGAGTTTGAACCCAGCACCTTTGGTATATGGGGCCGGTGCCCTGCTCCTTGAGCCACAGGCACTGCCCAGCTCCGTTTATTCTCCATGGGTGCCTGACACCCCACATTCTGGAAAACTCAGCTTGACATGGCTCAGAGAAAACGGCAGCGGCCAAACTGCACTTATAGTTAGTCCTGCTCCCATGGCAGCCACCCACGGAAATGCTGCTGCTTCCAGAGTGAGCTGAGTTTGTACCATGTTTGCAGCTGCCCCTCATGTCTCCAAAGGGAGCAGCTGGTGTCGCACTTTATGCCAAAATTCACTCCAACCCACTGGGTAAATGAATAGTTGCCCAGCAGTTTTGTCTTATGACTAGCGAGATGTTGTTTTCCCAGGCAACGAATGTTAAGTAAGCGTCTGCCTTTCATGAGAGTATTCATCATCATCTCTTTACTTTGGGGGACAATGATTGAAACCCATTGGAAGACCAGAAAGGCACAGTGACGAGGTGCCACTTTTAAACCTCACGCCTCCTAACTTCCTCTCTTAGAACCCTGATCCTGCAGCCCCATGAGTATACACTGCTTTGCTCTTTTCTAAATTGGATGTTATTTCTCACATAAAATGTGTGTTCCAATACTCTCAATTAAGTGAGGATGACCGGAGTTCACAAACTCCCGAGGGACTATTCCTTCTTCTTTGTCAGTAAGAATTTTATGTGATTGCTGCTGTTTTTCTTGGCAAAGTCCCTTAATCCACCTCTGCTTTCAGTGTTTTTCCAATTACACAAGTTCGCTTTGCCTGAGGGAAAGTGACCTCACAAAACTCTGTTTTGAGAACAGAATAAGCACACAACTGCAGGCAAAGTGAGCCGAGAGGACAACTGGAGGTAGGGAAGCTGTGTTCACTATTGTCTGCTTTATCCAAGACCAAAAAGGAGCATAAACTACTTCCTCCTGCTCATTCCAGAAGTGTCTGTGCAGCTGGCAGATAACAGCAGCATCATATACCTCAACACCTGAACATGGTCAGCGCTACACCAGGAAGAGGACTGGGGCTCCGGGCTCTGTCCAAATACACTCCTTCCTGGCATCCTCACCCTTACTCATAGAATGGGGTGTCCAAACTGCAGGCTCTGCAAGGCAACTGCAGCTTTCAAGTGTCAATAAAGTTTGTCTTCACGGATTCTTCCAGCTCCAGTTCTGATCATTTTAAATAATATATTGGTCTAAATAGAAGCTTGAAAAAGACCTTATGGAATCATAAAACAGACACAGCAGAGTACACGTTCATGAAAATATAGCTTGATGAACTTTCACAAACTGAATACACCCCTAAAACCAATGGCCAGATTCAGAAACTATGTATTTGGCAACCCAGAAGCACTCACAACCTCTTCCAATCACTCCCTCTCAAAGGATGCCACCGTGACGTCAGCTGAGGTGGTACCAATGGATGGTGGATTTCTAGAGGGAGAAAGGGCATCTCATAATGATAAAAAAGTTGGCTCATCAACAGGACATAACAATCCTATAATTCTAGATTATAAGGGCACTAAGGTTTGAGGAACAGCAAAGTTCTGTCTGTGGTCTCTCTCCAGGCAGAAGGATTGCAAATGTCCTAAGTTTTAGTCGTTCCTCATGTGAGTGAAAGGAGCTGGGCCTCAGCTACATCCATTAAGTCTGGGAAACTGACAACACACCACGCTCTTCTTCCACCTGAGGTCTCCTATTTAAAATCGGTTTGTTTTTATGCTCATGTAACTTTAGATTCTCCCTTACACCCAGTGATAACGTCCATTATCTCTAGGATGGTTGTTCTGGAAAGACCTTAGTCAGCCGCATTGGAAGTGGGACGATCACGACATTTTATGTGTCCCAGTGTAGAGATCTTACCCTTCTCTTATTAGATTTATCTGCTGTTTTTGATGTATTTAACTTTTATCATAAATGGGAAATTTGTCCTAAAAGTTTCATTGTGTATGTCTAAGCTACATAATACAGTTGATTTCTGTATACTGACCTTGTTCTGATGAGCATTCACTGGGTTCTTTGGTGTGGCCAAATTGTATCCAGTCACAAGTTCTATGAAGAGTGACAGCTTCAGCTCCTGTCTTTCATGACTCACAACTTTTATTAATTTCTCTGACCTCGCTATCCTGGCTAGATTCTCTAATATAGATTATAATATAATTAGCCACAGAAAATGCTACTTTCTCTTTCCATTTGTGGGATGAAGTTTTTTAAATTTTATTCCCTAAGTGTGACATTTCCTGATTTTCTTGAATATACCCTTTATCAGATGAAAAACTTTTCTTTCCATTTTTAATCTAAGTGATCTTTTACATGAATGTATGCTGACTTTTTTCAAATAACTTTCCTACATATTATATATGAATATAAGATTTTATCCATATTCTTTAAATGTGTAAAATTAATATCCACCCATGAACCATCACCACTTGGTGATTTCTTACTATCTGCCTACCCACCTGTGTGTCTGTCTGTCTGTCTGCCATCTGTCTAACTGTCTCTAGTATATTTATTTTCAATTTGCATAAACCACCAGTCTTTTATATCATCTTTCAGAAACTAAAAGCAAAGCAGGTATTTCACAACCTTGGTAAATATTTTGGCACGTCATTTTCCTCTGGCATATGTTGTTTGCATTGAAAAGTCAGCTTTTAAACATTTATTATCACTCCTGTGACAATATTGGAAAGGTAGAGAGTGTGTGTGTTGGGGGGGGGTTTCCCTGGATGCTTTTATAATTTTCTCTTTATCTTACGTTTTGAGCAGCTTCCCTGTGATATGTCTAGAAGTGATTTTTATTTGAATTTATTCTGCTAGGGTACTTTAGAAATTTATGTAACAGCAGCATAATGTATTTTATGAATTTTCAAGATTTTATTGGCCATTATATCTTCAAATCTGCTGAATGTCATTTACCTTTTCCTCCAGGATTGCAATTATAAGAATGGGAGGCTTTTCACCCCGACCCATTTGTCTCTTCTCGTCTTCATTTTTTTAAATTATTTTATCTTATTTGCTTTCTTTATAATTCAATTTGAATGTTTTCTGTTATTACACAGTTATGAGCTAATTGTGTCCACTGCAAATTCTTATGTTGAGGCTCTAATACCTCTGAATTTAGGATGGGATGCACTTGAAGATTGAGGCTTTCGGGAGATTAAATCAATCCCATAGGGATGGGCCCTAATGCAGTCTAACTTTTATTCTTATAGAAGAAGAAATTTGGACACACCAATTTTAGCCAAGTGTGCCTGCCTACAAAAAAAAAATACCATGTGTGGACACATTACCAGCATGGCCATCAGCAAACTAAAGACAGAGGCCTCAGAAGAAACCAAACCTACCCACACCTGAATCTTGATGTCTAACTTCCAGAACTGTGAGAAAATAAGTTGCTACTATGTCAGCCATTCAGTGTGTGGCATTTTGTGCAGTATTTCTTATGGATACCCCAGCAAACTCATATGTCTACCTTCTCCATTTGCTAATTCTATGTCTAGCTATTCCTATTCCCTATTCTCTTCTTAAAACTGTTTATTGAATTATTAATCTGGTATTGTATTTTTAAGTTTTAGGAATTCAACTTTTAAAAATAATTATACTTTTGAAGTAAAATTATTCCTAGTCACTTATTTTTAGAAGTATTCTTACCAATATTTTACAATCTATGTGCAATCATTGCAATGTAAACCAGACCATCTGCAATGCTGTAATGCTCTAATATCTATAATTTCTCTTTATTGATGTTCAAGTTTTCTATTTCCTTGGGGCTATTTCATTCTTATTGTTATTGTTGAATTCTGAACGTTATGTGTGAAAACTTGTAGATGATCTGACGGTTAATATTCCTACAGGGGGAATATTTTATTCTGTATGTAAGTAGGGTGGAGGAATACACCATAATCTATTGATTTTTGATTTGCCCATACTCTACAATGTGGCTCTTTAAAAGACCCAGTTGACATCATGAACCTCTCCTTAGTGGCAGCCTAAAATTCTAATTTTGTTTTTCCAACACCATAAAACTATTAAAATCCTGCTTTAGTATTTAGCCACTTACCATCCACTTTCACTTCTTTCCTGAGCATTTCTCCTATTTTTTTATTTCTCCCTAAATGTGTATCTTAGAAATTTTCAAGTAATTTAATGACAAATTGATTGTATCATAGTACTAATTTCTCTGAAAATTCATTTCTCTAGTGACCCCTTCCTCTTACTTGGCTGTGTTGGGTAACCTGAAATCTTACATTGCCTCTCACGTTCAGGGATATTGCAAAAAAGGCCACCAAGTGGTTTCTTTTTATTTTCTGTGTCCCTAGGATTAAAAGCTGTGCAGAGGTCTGCTCGCTTTCATAAGTTGCACTGCTGCTCAAGTCCTTACTGCCTCTGTTGGTTTTCATAATACATTCCAAACATTTTTAAATTAATTGTATCCAGTTTTCATGGTTCTTCTCAGCAAGTGTATGAATATGCCATCAGCTGCTCTGTCATCGTCTAAAATTAAAGTTTCTCAGTGTTTAAATATGTATAATGGTAACTAGCTTGTTTATCATAGCAGTATCTCCATTTTACAGACCATAGAAATGGAAGAAATTGAAGGATAAATAACTTGTCCAAGGTCACATAGCTAGGAAGTTACAGAGAGGTATTTGAATATAGGAAGTTTGACCCTAAAAACAAATGCCTTTTATTATACAATTATACTGAACTCCAAATAAGATCAAACTCAAATAGTAGCGGGTTAGACTATTATTTACATCTTAAATGGCAGGTCTGTGGATAGGTATTTCAGGGCTGCTACCACAGTGATGTGACGTCTCTTGAAATCATCACATTTGTGTTTCAGGAAGTCAAGGCAGGGAACAGAAATAGGGTGGTGTCTAAATAAGGCAAGGACAGATTTCCCCCAGAAACTCTAGCATAAATGTGCTTAAATCCCATTGAGACTTTCTTAGCGCTCCTGGCTGTGATAGGTGAGAACACAACTATTTATTATTGTGACAACACAAATAATTGTGAGAACACAATTATTTACTTTAATTTCAAGTAAATAGGGCATCTGAATGTGGAGAAACATTCGGCAACACCAAGGACAGAAATTAACATTATTTATTTATGTAGAATAAATATAGACCATATGGATGTATATATCCAATACAGAATAAATAGATGTATCAGCAGATAACTTTGTTCTACTTGTGCATTGCTGTCGTGGTCATACCAAGTATAGATTATTTATGTATGTGGCAACAAATGATTTATTGGGTTCTAAGGAAATCCCCAAAGGCTGGAATTTATATTACTTGTAATAGCCTATATGAATTTGTTTTGTGTGAGTTGTGTGGGCAATAAAACAGGGGCTCTTGTTACATTGAATTTGGAGATACTTCAGCTTTTATGCAATTTGAACTTTGAGACTCTTGGTAGCAAGATCAAAGATATTTAGGGGCATGTTAACGTTTTGTGAAATAGTTGGGTTGTTAAGCAAAACAGAAAACTGCAGCAGGTATCTTATCATCCTCTGTCTCACATGTTGGTAAAGACAGACCTGTTTTGTGCCTGCCAGCGATGCAAATGGTAAGAATTTGGACATTGTATACTTTAATTATGAAAAAAAAATCAAGACCTTTATAGTAAGGTAGAGTGGTTGGAATTCTCTGTTACTAAGTAGCTACTCCTTAAAGTAATTATTACCTTTCTATGAGACAGAGTTTCCTGTTTATAAAATGGAGATCAGTGTTTATTTCACTGTGTTGTTACATAGTTGTTTTCTAATTGCTATTTTCTTCTCTTTGATGTATATTTTAAAAATTTCATTGCTTTAAACATTACTTTAATTGATTATAATTTGGGTAATAGATTTCATCTCCACTAGTAATTATTAAACATTGAATACTCTTACGGAGAGAATGAGATAACAAAAATAATATGTAGTTTGTTACCATTCAATAAGATATTAATGTGATTGCTGATAGGATCTCAAAGGTTGCACAAATGATAAGCTCAACGACTATCTTGTCTCCTCAGCTCCCAGCTGCACCTGATGCTCAGTAGACAGTCACCTGCACAGCAGAATGTTGTGACCACTGCAGACCTCCAAAATACTTCTGCTGAAATAGCTTCCAGTCATTAGTTGTTCTTCTTTTATTTCCCACTTCAGTGCATCCGATTTGAATTACAGCTATTTTTATGATTTGCGATATTATATTCAGGCATTTATAACTGAAGAAAATAATGCAAAGTGAATTCCCAATATCAGGGCTTTTTGTTATAATGACACGGCTTCAGATTTTACTACTGATATTATGATTATCATTGTTATTGTTGGTATTATTATGTATATTTTGCCAAAGGACTTTACAAACCCAGTGCTAATTTCAAGTAAATAGAGCATCTGAATGTGGAGAAACATTTGGCAACACCAAGGACAGAAATTAACATTATTAATTATTATTATTACTGTTACTATTATCATTATTACTTTTATTTAAGCCTCTTCTTTCTTGAAAAACAACTTTATGACAGCAAGTAAATTTTATGTCAGAGGAAATAACATCAACTACTCTTAACAGTACTGTTTTGTTGTTGTTGCTGTTGTTTTGAGACAAGAGTCTCACTCTGTCCCCCTGGGTAGAGTGCAGTGGCATCATAGCTCACAGCAACCTCAAACTTGAGCTCAAGAAATCCTCTTACCTCAGCCTCCTGAGTAGCTGGGCTACAGGTGCACATCAGCATCCCCAGATGGTTTTCCTACTTTTGGTAGAGATGGGGTCTCACTCTGGCTCAACTGGTCTCTAACTCCTGCCTCAGCTTCCTAGAGCACTAGGATCACAGACATGAGCCACTGTGCCTGGCTTTAACATTGCCATGAATTAAAACTATGTGTCAGACAATGAGTCATCCTCCTTACATGTATTTTTTTATAGCTTATTTTTTTTCCAGAAAGTTTGTAAGGTAGCTATTACTTCCCCATTTCACAGAGGAAAGAAATGTGATTCAGAAAGGCTGAGAATCTAGCTCACACCTGCTATTTCAGTGCTTTGTGGGAGGAGAATCACTTTGGGCCAAGAGTTCAAGACCACCCTGGGAAACACAGTAAGACTGTGTCTCTACAAACAACAACAACAACAAAATGAATAAATAAAACAAACAACAATATTCTTGGCAAGTTCCTTGATCCTGTCAGTGGAGGTTTAATTTTGACTCACACCATACTGACTTCACTGTAATTGCTGCTTTATGGTGATTGAACTTGATGTTCTCAGTCCCTGAGAGAGATACTATAGACTAGGGGATGGACAAGTCCTGTGTGAATAATCGCATAGTTATGAGCCACTTTGGCTAAATGTTTCCTATGCGGATGTAATGAAGACAACAACTGATAATTACCATTCCTTCTGCTACTTTCCTTTATCTTGGCCTTTCACCAAATGATATTCATTATTTTATTCTGATTATGAAAGTAATATATAATCAATGTGAAAAATTTGAAATGCTTTTTCTTGTTTTGTTTTGTTTTGAGACAGAGTATCATGATGTCACCCTTGGTAGAGTGCCATAGCATCATAGCTCACAGCAACCTCAAACTCTTGGGCTTAGGTGATTCTCTTGCCTCAGCCTCCCAAGTAGCTGGGACTACAGGTGCCCACCACAACACCTGGCTATTTTTTTGTTGCAGTTGTCATTGTTTAGCAGGCCTGGGTCAGTTTGAACCCTCTTGCCTCAGTGTATGTGGCACCACTGAGCTATGGTTACAACTCTTCAATGTAAAAAAAAAAAAAAAATCTTACTAAGCATTGCTTTGTTTAGTGTATTTATTTCAAATTGTTTTACTAAAAATATAAGAAAGTACATAATTTTGCATAAAATACATAGCCACCTAAGTCTTGCCTATCCCAATAATATTTTCTTGGAAGTAATGTTTTTACCGCATTATTTTAGAAACTTGTGATATGGTGATTATATTATATCTGTCTAGATGTGCATGGGTATTTATTCAACCACTTCAACTTCATTACTGAATATATCTGTTTCAGAACACTCTGCTGCTGTTATAAATTTAGGATGTTTCCATTTTTTTGTACTTTATGTTAACAATTTTCAGTGAAATCTTTGTTTAAAAATGCATGAGCGCCTATTTATTTATTAACTTAGAAGAGAAGTGTAATTTTATAAATGCTCATAAAATGTTTGTTTTGATGTGTCACTTAAAAATTAAAAAGCAATCACTAGATGAATAGAAATAGCTTGTTTATAGTGTAAACTCTAGTTGAATATAAAGTATTGAATAATAAAGAATATTCCTTCAATTTAACCAGAGGCAAAATGAAAAGCAATACAAACAGTCGGAATGGCAATAAGAAACTCTGTAAAAACAAACATAAATAAGATGGATAAACAATCCAGATATATTAGAACTCACTAAGTACAAAGAAACTAAGCAAACTTGCTCATTTAAAGATGGAATCTTTGATTCAGTAGATGACAATGATGTGGTCGTATGCTTAATGAGCCACCACAAAAAGAGAATGGCACACTTAGATACAATGGGACAAATGTTGCTTTTCCTTAAAAGTAAATGCACTTTTGGGTGGCGCCTGTGGCTCAAAGGAGTTGGGTGTCAGCCCCATATGCTGGAGGTGGTGGATTCATACCTAGCCCCGGCCAAAGACTGCAAAAAAAAAAAGTAAATGCATAACTTATTTTTATCATTTTATTTTATTTTTTATTCTTTTTATTAAATCATAACTGTGTACACTAATGCAATTATGGGGTACAATGTGCTGGTTTTACACACAATTTGAAATACTTTTTTGAAACTGGTTAACACAGCCTTCACTGCATTTTACAAGGGTCCGGGTTAAATCTACTAAATGTAGAATATAAATGTCTTAACACAATAACTAAGAAAATGCGGTGAAGGCTATTTTTATCATTTTAAAATGAAAATTTCAGTCACTTTTATGTTTTCTTTCCTTTAAATAAAATGAAAAGGAAATTTGTTTTAATCTTAATTTTTTTTACAAATATGAAACTAATCAATAATTATTTTATAATTCTTAGATTATTCATCAATTTATTCTGTACCAAAATAAATTTAACTAAAATATACCCAATAAAAATGAAATGTTTCTAATTCAATAAGAATTTTATTTTTAAAATAAGAGCAAGCTTTTCCATAAGAATTTTCATTTTTAGATAAATTTTCATTCATCAGAATGACACTATCTGAGGATGGTATTTTTTAAAAAGGATCCTTCTATGAAAACACAGAGAATAACTAGTATCTTCAAATAGGAGTAGATATCGAGTCAGTGAAAGAAGAAAAGGGTAGGGAAAAGTGGAACATCCAGAAAATAGAGGGAAAAAGAGAATAGTAACTTTGAAATTTCATTTTAAAAGATCAGTAGTAATATTGGGAGGTGGACTTAAGGAAATCTTGTATGCAGAACAGATAAATATAAAAGTAAAAAAAATTAAAGTAAATAAGAAAATGATGTGGCCATCCAGGAAGTTCAATATTTGAATATTTGAGTAATAGAAGTGAAGCGGAGGGAGAGGAGGAGAGGAGAGAGAATAAAGAGAAAGAAAGAAGGACATTACACACTTGATCTCAGCCAAAAGGCCAAGAAGTGATTGGAGGGAAAATTATTAAATAATAATTATAAAATGTCTCAGGACAGGAGTTTGTATACACTATTCCTGGGTGAATAAATGAAAAAGAGGCTTACCAAAGCGAATCCTTGGTGAAATTTCAGAGTACTATGGAGAAAGAAAAAGTGTGAGTGGTAAAGGGAGGGGGGAATGATACAGGTTATAGACAATTCATCAGAAGTCAGTGTGACGTCAAAATTTCCAACAGTTATACTGGAAGGAAGAAAATACTGAAGCAGTGCTATCGAAATTCTGAGGCAAAATAATGTTTGACCCTTACTACCACACTCACCAAAATCATTATTCCACGGAAAATAATAGAATAAAGACTGTTTCAGAGGTCCCCAGTTTTGAGTTTTGTGTCCTATGTTGAGGCCTCTGGGAAACAGATACCAAGATACAGTTGATATGCCAGGGCTTTAACAGGAGTGACACCTGCAGGGGTGAATAAGCATCTGAAGGTAAGTGGGGCCTTCAGTTGGCCAGGTCACTCTGATACCTGTGTAAAGAGAGGGACAGGGAAGAAGCACCACGTAGCAGAGCCTGGGCCTGTGGCATGGTCCACACAAGAAGAACAGCTCAGGGGAGTGCTCTGTGCACGCACTCACAGAGGAAGTTCACGCTACCAGAAACGGCCAGTCCCTGCACCACTGCTCCGTCGTGAGCTAGAGTTCCTTAATGAGCAAACCCGGGCAGTGCCTGTGGCTCAGTGAGTAGGGCGCCCCATATACTGAGGGTGGCGGGTTCAAACCCAGCCCTGGACAAACTGCAACAAAAAAATAGTCACGCGTTGTTGTGGGCACCTGTAGTCCCAATTACTAGGGAGGCTGAGGCAAGAGAATCACCTAAGCCCAGGAGTTGAGGTTGCTGTGAACTGTGACACCATGGCATTCTACCAAGGGTGATATAATGAGACCCTAGCTCAAAAAAAAAAAAAAAAGAAAGAAAGAAAGAAAGAAAGAAACTAAGGGGAAAGTTGGTTGGGCCATGTTTCTGTTCTCCAGCCCTCTATCCTGTGTCCCTCTGAGAATGTCACATGCGCCCAGCTGCCAAAGGAGAAACATACCATGTGTTGCTGCCCCTTGCACAGGTGAATAAATGCCCACCCCAGATTTGAAAGGGACATCAAGCTGATGACGCCAGACACGTTTCAGGAGGGGATGAAATGATTCATTCCTCACAAAATGAAGGTTTCTGAAAAACTGGAGCAAGCTACCCAATTAGTCTCACAGAGTACAACAGAGTAGGGTGAGGAACCTGCCTGGCTTGAGCTCTCTATGATGGTTGGGGTGAAGCTGCAGGGACGGGGACTTGTGTGGCTTAAATGTCCCATCAAGCACTAAAGGGCGGAGAGCCGACACCTGCCCCTACGTGGAGTAGCAGGGAAGGGAAAGGGACGACGGTCAACAACTGCCAGCAAATATCCAAAAATGAAGCCCAGCACTTCATTACACTACATTTGCTTTATATTTGGTCAAGAAAGGCGAGTTTGGGTTGAGGCGGGATTAGATAAAGAGGAACAGTAAATGCAGGCCCCAGATCCCTCCCTCCCCCCAGTGACTCCTCACTCCATGGGGGTGACACCGGGCACCTTGGATTTAAGAGCAAGAGGCAGAAGCTGGTAAAGGTTTTTAAGAGGGACTTTGGGAAATTCTTCTGCAGCTGCCAAAGTCTTCTGCAGATGGCAGAAATCAATTGAGGGAGGGGTTCTTCCTGACCCTATCTGGGCCCTCACGTGGCTTGGACATCCCCAGAGTTCTAAACTGAGAGCACCTGGAGGTAGAAACTGGCACACATATTAGCCTCTCCGGACCAGGCATTGGTGACTTTGGTTTCTCCAAGAGGGCTTCTGAAGAGGAATTTGGAAGTGAGGAATGTAGGGGGTAGTTGGGGGACAGGGGTGGGAATACAAGCTGCCTCGGGATTCACTGGACTTTAGGCCCAGTGAGAAATATCTAAATGACACTGCTAGGACATATGTGGTCCAACAATGTGACTGGCAGCTGGAATAACCTAGCAATAGTAGGTCCCATCAGCATAACCCCAAAGCCCTAAGACTGTCCTCTTCCTCAGGGAAACTCTTCCCTTGACAGCAGTGGAATCCTGCTGTTGAGAAAGTTGCAGCAAGGCAAGTGTTAAACCCACGTGGTCCAATGTGGCAGCGAGAATAACCTAGTAATAGTAGGCCCCATGGGCGTTACCCCAAATCCCTGAACCCCATTTGTGTCTGCCATTGAATAACTTTGATGCACAAAATATTGCTGGAGGCCCCCGAATTTTGGAAATTCCAGCGCTAACTTTCCTCCCTAACTTCTAAATACTGTTCCAGGCCTGCAACAAACTGAACTATTACTAATTACTGATTAATATAACTACGCTTTTGCTTGTCTTTCTAGTTTCAAGATCATTCTTTACACCAGCAATGGTGATAAATCATCGCTAAAAACGCAGAACAAAACGAAACAAAGCCCTGTTCAAAGATCTCTGACTGGCTTCACTATGCCAAATCAAGAGACAGTGTCCTACCTTTCCTTGTCCCCTGTGCCCATGTCCCCTTTCCCACTTGAAAATTCTCTGACCATACTAGTCAGCATCCTCCAGAGAGGGATGGGGGAGATTTAATTTAAGAGAGAGAGTTTACTTTAAAAAATTGGCCCACATAATTGTCAAGGCTGACCAGCCTAAAACCTTCAAGGGGGATGGCAGGGGAACAGCCAGTGTTACAATTGTGGCCCCACAGCAGGCTGCTCAGAGACTGGCCTCCTCCTCAGGGAAACTCTTCTTTTCCCTTAAAATTTTTAATAATTGATTGGGTGAAGCAAGGATAATTATCATCAAGGATAATCTGCTTTATTCAAAGGCCACCAATTTAAATATTCACTTCAACTACAAGATAACTTCGAGGCGAGGTTGAGACTGGTCCTGTGGCCCAGCCAAGTCAACACAACATTAATGAACCATCACACCGTCTGTCACGCGTCATTTCTAACACTGAGTGTGTGTCCCTGATCTCCGGCTAGGAATGCCTTGTTTCTCATCTTACCTGTCTATCCATTTAAAAAGGCTCGCTGGTATTTCACAAAACATGTTCTGACCTCCCCAGTCCTTTAACCCTGCTTCAATCACCAAATACTTCTCCATAATCTCATAGTATTTTGCCTTTACCTTTTGTTATTTTATTAATAATATTATTACAACCTTTCTGTTTTACCTTTAGCAATTCTTGACTCATGTTTTGGATTCCAGTCATTGGGATGCATGGATTTTCCCCAGTGGGTTTCATCCTGCTGGAGTGAAGGACATTCCATTTATCTCGGGAATCAGGTGCAGAGTTAGAAGTTAATAAAGGAAGGGTGAAATCATGAGTCCAAGGTGAAGTTGGCTACTGTGATAAGTTACTCCTTGTTATGTTGCATTTAGAGCTGCGTGAGAGGCTCTTGAGTTTGTGCAATGCTGCTTGCTGATTTGGGGCTGGGACCTTCTCTATATCCTTAAAATTTAATGCTGGTGGTAAGGAGGGGAAAATGATATTAGAAAGTGTCACTCTCCTCTGTGTGGGAATAAAGCCACCGACCATGCTCTATTCTCCGAGTGACTGGGTCTGGACATTTTAGTGCAGTGTGGATATTAAACTGAGATTTACAGGTCTCCTGTCTGTCTTCTCAGGAAGACTTATATAACTGTTTCCAGGGCCGAGGAAGAGTTCCATTTGGGAGGAAAAAAAACCATACCAAACAACAAGCTTTCCTTTGTTCCTATTTTTCTGGTGTCTTCTTTTTTCTAAGTAACTAATGAGCCCATCAAGACCTAGTCAGAGGATGACCTTCTCTGTGTCTGGGGATGGTACAGACTCACATCACTAACCACGCTGGACCCACTTCTGTATTTTCCCCAGAATGACTGAGGAAGATTGGCAAATAAGCCCTCCATATATTTATAATATACAGCATGATGTCTTGAAGTAAGTATGTATTATGAAAATCTTCCCACAGTCAAGCTTATTAGGATGCTCATCACCTCGCATGGTTATCCTTTCTCCACATTTGGTGGGAATATTGTAGTAAAGTTCTTAACCCTCTGAACAGTTCTCAAGTACCCATGTGTTATTACATTAACTACAGTCACCATGCTGTACAACACATGGGCAGAACTTATTCATCTGATCTAATTTAAACTTTGTACCTTTTAAGAAACCTCTCCCCACACCCCCATTTCCCTGCTCCTGCCTTCTCTGGTTTCCATGTATAACCAAGATAATGGAGTATTTGTCTTTTTACACCTGACTTGTTTCATCTAGAACAATTAGACCAGCCCCTTTTTATTGACTTATAAAAATTCTTGAGTATAAATATTTAGTGAGCTCAACTACAACTTTCACTTGACCTTGGAAGTAAGAACAATGTAAACAGTGAGAAAGAGAAGTGCACAAATCACTTTGTGTGTGTGTGTGTGCACGTGCTATTGTCTTGACTCAACTTTATCTTAGTTTGGAAACTTTCTCTGAACTTGGATTATGAACCAATAGTGTGAGAATAATTGCAAACCTTTATCCTGGGGTAAAGGGAGAACTTTAATAATTATATAATCTGTTAATGCTTATCCTAAACAAGCATACATCTCTCCCACTCGTTTTAAAATAAACAATTGTATTTTGAAAATAAAAATATAACAAACCAAAATACTAGATCACCAGCAAGTCTTCATATTATTTAGCTGTTTACCCCTGGATTCCTTTAGCCTACTACAAAATCCAAATACTGCTGGTACTTCTGGAAGGATTGTCTGTCTACTAATAAAACATGAAAGGAGAGACAGCATTGCCATTAACATCCAGAAGTGGGGCAGTTGTCACCAGGTATTATGCCTGCTTTTGAGTGCAGACTCTCTCACTAACTCTCTGAAATGCTCTGGAGATTTAACATCGTTTCAAGATATTATAGTACTTGGGATTTAGTGCAGACTGGATAAGTGTTTGCTCAACTGAGGTGACAGCTGCTTTTATTGGACTTTGGTAACTTGCCTTCATTTGAAAAAACTGTGAAGGCCTGGAGAGAAGGGGAGTAGGAAAGCTCTCTGGGGTTTCTAAATATCACGCTGTCAACAGCCCATCATGTCAAAAGATGATCCCGCAGTGAAAACTGACAGAACCGTGGACCTCCGCCAACCCTGTACCTTCCACACTGTCAGAATAGGCGTCCCCGTCACTCCTTGTCGAAGCAAAGGCCCCCCAGAAGCCTAGCACATTCTCCCTCTTCTGCACCTCCGCCCCATACTCCCCTCCTCTTTACTATAAATTGAATTATGCCTAATATTTGCGGCAAGCACAAACACCAGTGCCAACAACACAAAACTCCTCAAGCAATCTAAATCAGATCATCAGTCTGGTTTGGAGTTTATTATGCCCCTTGCTATAGAATTCTTGTTTATATGGTAGGCAATTTCAAGGAATGAAATGGAATAAAATCCCTAACAAAATAAATGATACAGCCCCCCCCTACACACACACCCCAAAAAGAAAAGAAAAATACTACTGAGGTTGTAAGCAGTAGGGTAGCATTTCTCTTTGTTCTTAACCAGTTTGTTTTTAAGGTAAGTTGATAGGTTTACTTACTTTTTTTTTCAGTTTTCATTGACATGTCAACCTTGTGAGATGCTTACAGCACTGCTTGAATACAAAGGAATAACAGCTGGGAACTAAATGTGGCCTTAGATGAGCTAAGGATAGCTGCTTTAGGAAATGTGCTCCAATTCCTTGCTCGAGGTAGTGACCTCACAACAGAGCAAGTTAGAATTGTTTTTTTTTTTTTCCTGAATCCCCCTCCTTCAAAATAACTATTAGCTCTTTAAAATGTTTGATTCATTTAGATCTCTCTGCAGATGCAGCCTGAGTCCACGGACCAACAATTCCATTCTGAATTCACTTGACTACATCTTTGAGACTTGTAGAGGTGGCTGCTATTTGCAGACTAGGTTTGCTAGGTGCCTGTTAGATATCTGAAAGGCCAATTCCTTTAGAGCATATAGTATTTTCTATTCTGAGGTATTCTGCACATAGGTAAACCCTACGCTGTAGACTTTAGGCGTGAGGGATAAAGGGGAAGGCTGTGGGGAGGAAGATTTTTGCTTCTGCTATTACTGATGAGATAATAACAAAGAGACAAGAAGCTGGAGAGATGGACACATTGATTTGATCGTAGTCAGACTGATAATTTAAAAGCAAGCTGGAATATCTGATGCTTAACAAAAGTTTCTCAACTTTCAGACCACCAGTCTCATTAAGACACCAAAATAGCATCTATCAGCATCTATGGTTGGCAGGTGAGCTCCATGAGAAAAACCGTTTAGCTTGTTTGTTGCCATATTTCTAGTGCTGAGAGCAAGAGAAGCTCAAAATGCACTTAAGTAAATGAATAAATGGGAGACTGTTATTGTCACTGCTGTAGTAACCTAAGTAACCTGCTGTTAGCTATTGGGATTAAAACTCATCTGTGTAATACCAGTACAAAGCACACTTTCTGAGTGAAAGGCACACTCATAACTTTGACTTAAAATGTACAAAATCAAATTATGTAACCAAAATGTGTGTACCCCTGTTATATTCTGTAATAAAACAGGGCAGAAAAAGAAGTAAATGATAATTTTAATCCCCCTTTAAAAAAATCTAATGAACTGGTGGGTCAGCTCAAGAAAAGACTCTGTAAGACTGAGGAAGCAGCAAGGTGTGGTGGCTCACGCCTGTAATCGTAATACTCTGGGAGGCCAAGCAGGGAGGATCACATGAGGGCGGGAGTTTGAGATCAGCCTGAGCAAAGGGAAACCACATCTCTACTAAAAATTAAAAAACTAGCGGGGCATGGTGGGTACCTGTAGTCCCAGCTACTGAGGAGGCTGAGAAAGGAGGATTGCCTGAGCACAGGAGTGTGAGGTTGCTATGAGCTTGGCTGACACCATGACACTATACCTTGGGCCACAGAGTGAGACACCATCTAAAAAAGCAAAAAGGACTAATGAAGCAAGCGGGTAAGTAGCATTTTAAAGACTTCCCTCTGAGACTCAAATCTCCTACTTATGCAATTAAACATGAACCTAGATCCTATGAAAGGATTATGCAGATTAGGCAGGAATTTAGGTCACTATATATGGGTTCTTAAAATAGGGAGAGTGGCCTGGATTACCCATGTACACTCGGCCTATTCACATGACACCTTAAAAGCAGAGATTCCTCTCCAGGTGGTTACAGGGAGAAGTGAAGCCAAAAGAGATGTCAGAGGGATATCAAGTAGGAAAAAAAGAAAAACTCAGTGCCAGCCTGGAAGGTGGAGGAAGGGGGCCACGAGATGAGTCATGGGAGCCACTTCCAGAAGCTGAGAAGGCCTCCACCTGACAGCCAGCAAGTAAGAGCACTTCAGCTATACCACCCCATAGGACTGGATTGTGACAATCTGAGCAGCTGGAATCCTTGGAAACCAATTTACTCCTAGAACTACCCACCTTGATTTCTTCCATGTGAGACTCAGAAGAGATCAGCAAGGCCAGGCTGTAGGTAACACAGAAATGAACAGTGAAAGAATAAAAAGGGAAATGGTAAGACAGGTTTGATCCAGGCAGAAAGCTTAATGATCAGGAGGGGTGGGGCTGATCTGGCTCACTGGTTATAACTTAGATTTGTCAGCACCATGGGACACATAAAAATACTGCTTTGGAACCTGAGAAGAGCAAGGTGTGAGTGAAAACAGAGATTTGTTCACTGTCTGCTCAGTAATAGAATATCCTGAACCCCTGGAACCAAGAGTGCACAGGTGCTCAGCCGACTTGCCGAGTGGTGATACTGCTCCACCATAGACATGGAACAGGAAATGCAGATGCTCCCTTCCCAAGCTGCAGACTCTTTCCTGCTCTATATAGCTTCTTGAATGTCCAATAAGCTGGCCATAATTCTCCTCCAAAATCTAGACATATCCAAGTCTACACCATTGTAATAGATGGTGCCACTACCTACCATCTTTCTCAGACCAGAAACCTTGCAGTCATGCTTAGTCCATTCCTTCCCTGGCATCCTATGTAGGATGCAGGGTGCACCCCATCCCCCCATGAGTTCAGCGAGTTCTTTCAACTCTAATTATATTGCAAACGGATTACACTATTGGCACCTCTACTGCTACAACCCTAGTCCCAGCAAACTTACCTCTTCTTTGGAGTTTCATAACAGCTTCTTAACTTGTTTTTTTCTACCTCCACCCTTTCCCCAACATCTTTCCACAATGACTATCGCCAATTTTAAACAATCTACCTGCTACACAGTGACCAGGCATCCTTCTAATGCATAGATTAGATCATGCAGTTCCCCTGCTTGAAATACTTTTGTACAACCAGAATAAAATCTTAACTCCACTCCGTGGTCTATAAGGTATTAATGACCTTGGTCCAGTCTTCCTGTTCATCTTCATATTTCTCTGTTCTCCTTGAATTTCATTATATTACAGGCATCCTGGCTAACACATGTTCCTTGAACAACTCAATCCTGTTCTTCTTTCAGGGTCTGAGTCTGCAGTCCTTTCTCTGTTTGGAACTGCACTATCTTCTCAAGTCCAATGTCACCTCCTCCTACTGTACCCCAGGGATGTTCTACCTAAAGCCCCCCCCCAAGTGCATTAGCTTATTTTATTTATAACATATCCAGTCTTGAGTTTTTATTACTTTTGTTCATTCATTCAAACCTTCATTCATTCATTTTTTCCATCCATTTATTAATTACTTATGTCCTTGTAAAGAACAAATACAAATTAAAATAAAAGGCTTGATTCCTTTTGCTGCTAATAAGGGAAGATAATTCTCCTCTGCCTCTCCTTCAGGCATTTACTTCAGCAAACATAGTTGAAATGTATGTAAATCTTTTTAAAAGCTCAATAAGCCCTTGACAATTTTATAGTTCAGAGAGACATTTCTTAAGGACCTGGAAGCCACCTCTTTGAAATACAACCAGCAAGATAGTGCCCCTACCCCCCAGTTTCCCAAGAAGATAGGACTCTAACTTCAGCTGGAGTCCGGCTCTGAGGGGCAAATTTATGGCAGTTTACAAGTATGTAAGAAAAATACATTTTTCTTTTAAAAGCAATCAGCAAACACAAGTGGCTGCCTCAATTACCAAGTAAATTTAGGACATACTATGTAGGATAAATGACGTTGTCAATTGCACTTACTTGATTATCTTTTTTTTTTCTTTTTGAGACAGAGTCTTTATTCCCGTAGATAGAGTGCTATGGTGTCACAGCACATGGCAACCCCAGACTATCAGGCTTAAGCATTGTCTTGCTTCAGCCTCCCAAATAGCTTGGACTACAGGTGCCCATCACAAGGCCCGGCTATTTTTTTTGTTGTAGTTGTCATCGTTCCTTAGCTGGCTTAGGCTAGGTTCGAACCAGCCATTCTTGGTGTATGTGGCTGGCTCGGTAACCACTGTGCCGCAGGCGCTGAACCATGAATATTTTGAGAACATGAGTGTAGTGGGTTGTATCTGCTTAGCTAGATTTTTTTTTTTTTTTTTTTTTTTGAGACAGAGCCTCAAGCTGTCACACTTGGTGGAGTGCTATGGCATTACAGCTCACAGCAACCTCCAACTCCTGGGCTCAAGTGATTCTCCTGCCTCTGCCTCCCAAGCAGCTGGGAACACAGGTGCCCACTACAACACCCAGCTATTTTTTGGTTGCAGTCATCATTGTTGTTTGGCGGACCTGGGCTGGATTCGAACCTGCCACCTTAGGTGTATGTGGCTGGACCCTTAGCCGCTTGAGCCACAGGCGCTGAGCCAGATGATTAGATGTCATTGTGTCTTTGTAATCTCTTAACAGACTGGCTGCAATGCACATCACATTCCAGTCTAAAGCTTATTCAGTAACAAAACTGTTTTGATTTCTTTTCTACTTTTGTGGAAAGATTTTCTGGGGTAATATAGAGATTCTGGCTGTAATTATGTTTCTCCAACATTC
>CAUYQV010086523.1:0-31302 GCA_963574575.1 Galagoides demidoff | reverse complement strand
CCTGGATGGATTTGGAGAACATTTTCCTAAATATCTCAAGAATGGAAACATGTACTCAGTGCTAATCTGAAAATAGTGGATTAGCAACTATAGGCCTTGAGGAGAGAAAAACACAATTAAATTCAGTGAGGAGGGAGGGGGCTCAATGAATTCTGACCTATTGGATACTATGAAAGGGCACACGTTACTCTTCCCAGGTGAAGGACGCCACTATAACTCAGGCTTTAGACTTTACCTTACAAACACAAATAATGTAACTCAATCATGTGTACCTTCATATTAATCCATGATATAAAAAATCCTATGTAAGTTCATAAGCTTGATCCAACCTCCAAATCGCCTCTGCATGAATCATCTTTGCTTTCTGTTCCTTTTCTCTCTGTGGGCAAAGCACACAGTACATCTCAGTAAACAAGGACGGTGAGGAGACTTTTGAAATAAAATGATCAGGAGAACAGAGAGTGTTAATGGATACGCCCCAACCCACAGCAAGGTAGACACAGATTGGCCCAGCACACTCTTCCCTGGCCCTTCGTCTCCAGTGTCCATCTCTTTATTTAACTCACTGACCCATTTTGCCCTCTTAGAAATCAACTGGATTTGAAATGACACCTTCAGCATATTTTTAAATCTTTTGCCCTACTTTTGCACATTTCTCCATGGATGGCAGAAAGTTTTCAAATTAAGTGTCACTGCTCAAAGTCAAAAATTAATTAATTAGTCAGTGGCCAGACATGTGCAGTGCCCAGAATGCTTATCAGTCCGCCTCAAAAGCTTCACTAATTAGAATGAAGTCAGAGTGGAACCAGGCAGATCAAAGAGCCCAATCTCTCTTCCTTACTTCTATCACATTGGTCCTAGAATTCTAATAACTACCCATTTTAATAAATTCTATGGGCTGGGTCTGGCTTTGTCCAGTGGTACGGCATGCAATTAGGGATTCATCACAAGTATTTTCAGTTTGCAAGTACTATGTGGGGACACATCTTTCAATAAAAATAACTTCAATGCATCCTTCAAAACACAGGAGCTGTTCTGTGCTAGATACTTTATGCAGCTTGCTCCAGCTGTCCCAAGTGCGAGCAAAAACTTTTCTCCTGAAACTTTACTCCCCAAACACCTTCATTTGAACAAGCATAGGGCTGAGCATATAGCCTCATAGCGATTTTTGGTAGGTTAAGAAAATTTTGTCTCATCAATCTGTGATGCACTTTTTATAAACAAAATTATGGAGGTATGTTTAACACGCAAAATTCACCCATTTTAAGTATACAGTTTAATTTTAAGGAAATTTACTGAGTTAAACAAGCATCACTACAATCCAGTTTTAAAGCATTTTGTTTTGTTTTGTTTTAGAGCATTTTTATCACTTCAGTAAGATCCTTCACACCCGTTTACAGTTAATCTGTAATTACATCTCTAACCCTGGCAACCACTATCTACTTTCTGTCTGTCTGTCTTTATCTGTCTTTGGGGGGGAAGTTTACATAATAGAAATGGTCTCATATGATATGTGGTCTTCTGTGTCTTTGGTTTCTTTCAGTTGGCATCATTATGTTTGAGGTCAGGGATGTATGAGCCTGTGTCAGGATTTCATTGGTTTTCAGTGCTGAATAATAACATTATATGGTTGTAACATATTTTGTTTATTTATTATGAACATTCAGCTTATTTCAAGCTTGGGATGTCATGTGTCATGGGGAGGATCCCTCGTGAATGGCTTGGTGAGTTCTTACTCAGTTGGTTTCCGCAAGAGCTGGGTGTCCAGGAGAGCCTGGCTCCTCCCTTCTTTCTCATTTCCTCTCTTGACATGTGGTCTCTGCACATGCTTCACTGCCTTTCACCTTTCACTGTGTGTGGAAGCAGCCCAAGACCCTCACCAGAAGCAGATGTTGGTGTCTTGCTTCCTGTAAATAAACCTGTTTTCTTTATACACTCCCCAGCCTCAGCTGTTCCTTTAGAGCAATACTAATTGGACCAAGCCACTAGCAAACTTTTTCCCAAAGCAGCTGACCAGTTTTACATTTCTACCAGCTGGGTATGAGGGTCCCCATTGCTCCACATCTTCATCAATACAATTGTGGTTGTTTTCATCTGTTTGGTCACAGTCATAGTAGTGTATGTGAACAGGTATGTTTTTGTAGTTTTAATTTGCATTTTCCTGAAGGCTTGATAGCTACCTGATTGCATAGAATGATCCATATCCAAATTTCCCTTCTGTGTACTTAGAAGAACACTAAGGCTATCAGATGCCTCTCTGGTCCATTAAGTTTGGGAAATGTTACAAATTATTTCTACCTCTAGTCATAGTTTACTTTCAGGGCCAGATGTCCAACCTGCAGCCCACAGGCTGTGTGCAGATTATTTGAGCCCTGTTTTGCTTATCTGTGGTATCATATGTCATGGAAATTACATGCAGACCTTTTTATTTTTGCTCATCAGCTTTTGTTAGTGTTTGTATATTTAATGTGTGGTCCAAAGCAACTCTTCTACTTCCAATGTTTGGCTAAAAAAAAATTTTGGATACCCTGGATGTTTTGAGTGCTCTGACAAGTCCTGACATATAGAAAAATATTAATTTATTTAACTCAGTACTTCTTAGATTTACTTGACACTAGACATTATATTGCCAGGATGTCAATGTGTTTGGGGAAGTGCTAACGTCATCTGTTCCTTAGTCTATGTCTGGCTGGAGAGAATGGACGATGGACTGGTCAGCCTCTCCTAAACAGTGATCTCTTTTCATAGAAAGTTCCTGGGGAAGACCAGGAGACCTTCATTTTCCCAAAAGTCCATTTTATTTCCCCACATCACTCCCATTTCTGCTTCCAGAGTTAGATGTATGCAAAATATAGAGTTTCAGGAAAGATTGGGCTTATGGAATGGAATGGAAGTTTTTTCTAGGCCTTGGCATTGTTTTGGTGAAGGAGTGAGATAAACTGGCTGGTGGGAAGAAGGTATCTCTTGTGAGGCTCATTGGGATCTTAGCATAGGATGAATTTAGGTCACAAAGGATAGATCCACTTGTAACCTATTAATTCATTGGAAAAAAGTATCTTTGGGCTTATAAATAATGACCGTATTTTATTGTTATCAACACATAATTGTATGTATTTATGGCAAACACAGTAATGTTTCACACATATAATGTACAGTGATCATATCAGGATGATTAGCATATGGGTCTTCTGAAACATTTGCATTTCATTATGCTGGGAATATTCACTATCCTCTCTTCAACCTATTTGAAAATATATATTATTGTGAACTACAGTTATCCTACAGTTCCATAGGACACTAGAACTTATTACTCCTGTCTAGCTGTAATTTTGTATCTTTTACAAAATTTCTCCATCTTGTCAACTTTCCAGCCTCTAGTACTGTGATTTTTATCTGTTGATCTTTGGTACATGGGTGTAGCGTGAGAAGTGCTGCAAAGAAATTTAAAGATCATTAATTAAATTATTTTTGAAAGAAGTTCAAAGCACAGTAAGTATATTCTTTTTTACTCTTTTTTTAAAAAAATCAACATAATTTAAGTGTGCTGCAGAAGTTTAGCTATAGGTTCAAGGGTGCTGTGAGATAAAAAAAAATAAAAGGTTGAAAAACACTGCTCTAGTAACATCTGTTCAACTAAGGGTCTTACAAAGAGACCATTCTACACTGTCCGGATGAGCCCTAAATCCAAAAAAACATGTCTTTGTAAGATGGGGCACAGGAGACAGAGGCAGGGACTGAAGGAATACCTGGACCCACCAGGAGTTAGAAGAGGCAAGGAAAGATTCTTTATTAGAATCTTTGAGGGAAGTCCGGTCCTGGTAACACCTTGCTTTTATATTTCTGGCCTCCAGAACAATTAGAGAATAAGTTTCTATTGTTTTCAGCCTCCAAATCTGTGGCCATTCGTTATGGCAGCCCTAGGAAGCTAGTAGAGATCTGATGATACACCAGGAACATTAAGAACAGAAGATATTTATTGGGATGAGAGGGTTCCTCTTTTTTCCTTCCTGCACATATTTGGCACTGGAGAGGCAGATAAGACTGGAGAGGGCTGAGATCTCATACGTCGAAATGCAGCTGGATAAACAAACTGAGAAGGATCACACAGGGGAGAGGATCATATAGGAAGAAGGGGAGGGAGAAAGAGAAACAGAGGAGAGAGTAAAGAAGACACAAAGGAGAATAAGTCAGTATATGTCCGTAGGACCTTTGAGTAAGTCTAGTGAGGACTGGAGGTGCTTAGTCATGTGGACTGAAGAACAGAGAGTCCTAGATGTGATGTCTGATGACAAAGGTGGCAATCTCAGGACAAGCTCAGGACATGCAAAGCCTGGGGCTTCCTCGGATGAACTCTGCAACCTTTCAGCTGACTATCTGTCAATGCCTGGATGATGGTCTCTGGAGGAAGGGAAAGAGAGGGGAGGTGAGAGAAAATAAAAATTGTGGATAGGGTGGAATGAAAAGTGATTCTGTTGTCTCAATAGGAAAAGCATCATGTTCTGTCCTTAGAGATTTCTATCAAAGATCTTATGAATCCTAAAACTGCAGCCTTCAGATAGCTAATTATGACAGTATTTGACATTTATTTATCGTAGCTCCCACGTAGCTCCACAGGAGCTTTACACATAGTACCTCATTTTTTTCCTACAGAAATTTTTTCCTTTTACAGATATTATTAGTTTCCCCTCTCTTTTTTTTTTAATGAAGAAAGTGAGGCTCAAACATCCCATAGTGAATAAGTGAGGGAGGCAGGATTCAAATCCCAGTTAGACTGACCCCAGTGTCAAACCATTCAACCACTGTAGGCCATGAGCCAAGAAGAAGAATTAGTTCACTCAAGCTCTAGAATTTCTTATTCCAGACTAAGAAGGAAGTTTGTAACAATAAAGAATGTTTACTGTTCTCTTGCTAAGTTATCCTGGTGCTATGATGTATATGTGAACATAAAGATGATGTTTCTTGGTGGTATTATGATTAGGAGGCAGTAGGTAGGGTAGAAAGTGTAGACAGTCCTGAAATCCTGTCTGATAATGACTGAGTGGCCTTGAGAAAGTCACTGAAACTTTCAACCTCAGTTTATTTGTATAGAGGAAATGATTCTATGGCATCTAGCTTGCAAAGATGCTGCAGGTTAAAGAACCATACACATAAAAGCTATATATATAACTATAATATGTAATATGTAGCTATTATATAGGAACTATATAAACTGTATAAAACTCCATGTGTATATAATTCCATGTAGCAAAAGGCTGAATACCATGCACAGTTGACACTGAATAGATGACAGATCTGTGTCACCATTATCATCAGCACTTTTATTGTAACTTCAGTAGGCTTATGGGATGAATATTTGTCCCCCCAAAGTTTCTTCAGCTGAAATTACCGACACAAATGCCCCTCATTATATAGAGGAGAAATGAATTCTCTTCGAAGCTTGCTAGTTTAAACATTAGTATTGGGTTTTTAATCTGGCTGAGCAAATTGAAAATGGACAAAACATCTGCAGCCACACGGATATAATCAAGAACCCTGCATGCCTCAAAATATGTGAATCTTATTGACATCCTAGGCATGACTTGGCACAAAAATTACCCATTATGGTGGCTTCCCTATCTTAGGTTAGAGACCACCCTAGCGTTGGGAGGTGCGGCCCTCAGCCACCAGCTCGCATTTCAGGGCTGGGGAGACAGTGATGGGAAGGAATACAGGAGTAGGTCAGACACACAGGCAGGTATGGCAGGAATCAAGTTGTAAATAACTCAGTAAATGTTAGCAAATGGGATAGGTGGCATTTGAAATAATAAGTGAGCCCTCTCTGAGCAGTCACTCCTCCTAACCTTTTAGAAAATTACACTGACCTGCATCTTAGCAAAGGGCATTTGTCAGAAGGAGAGCTGGCCATTCTAACAGAATCCACAGTGAGAGGGGATTTTCGGAGAGAGGCTTGACAGGTGGAAGGACTTGGAGATGCAGGGGTGAGCCCATGTGGTCTTCAAATTGCTTCCTGTTGGGAACTTGTATTTTGGGAAAGGCCTGGAGTGGAGGGAATGAGCTCAGACATCTACTGACCTCCTGCCAGTTGCAGTTGTGTGGGAGTGTAGACCCCTTGTTTCACAACCTTCCATGTATTCCTCACCACCCTCCCCCACGACCCCCCACCCCCATCCCAGGCTAGAGTCCTGGAATCTATTACTACATGTCTCCATATAAAGCCTTTGGGGATGAAAGTTCTTGTTTTTGTTTCTGACATTATGCTAGCCAGCCACGTGGGGCTCAAACAGAACCTTTGCTGTCTATGGGAACCGATTTGTGTCTTTTGACCTAGTGAACCTCACTGATGCAAATCCTAGCTAAAAAGTACTTTGTGGCATACCAGAGTAGTGTTTTGCGAACTCCCAGGTGGGACCCATTAAGGCAGTGGTCCCCAAACTTTCTGGCAACAGGGACTGGATTCATGGAAGACAATTTTTCTGTGAACAGGGGTGGGGAGGGTGGGTTTGACATGAGTCTTTAAGGAAACGGTTTATTATGGTCTCTATGAAGTCATACCTCTCTGCCAGCATCACCATCTCACCTCCATCTCAGCTCATCAGGCATTAGATTCTTATAAGAAGCATGCAACCTAGATCCCTCACATGCCAGTTCACAGTAGGGTTCATACTTCTATGAGGATCTAATCCCTTTGCTGGTATGATGGGAGAGGGGGAGCTCAGGAGGGGATCCAGGCAGTGGGGAGCAGCTGTAAATATAGACAAAGCTTCACTTACCAGCTGCTCACCTCTTGCCACGTGGCCAGATTTCTGAAAGGCCAAAGACTGATAACTAGTCTGCAGCCTGGGGGTTGCAGACCATAGCATTAAGGGATAATGTTATTAGCTTTGTGGGACATAATTGCCTTTTTTTATTTTAAAGAAATAGAGTAAAAAATATCATAATATACCACCTGTTGTGTGCCAACCCAAATACAATAGAACCTCCATAGTTGACCGCCTCCCTACATTGACCACCTCCTTAAGTTGACCAAAGTTTCCTAGACCAGACTTATACAGCATGTCAGTACCATAGGCCCAATTTCTTATGTTGACCACCTCCGTATGTTGGCCAGTTTGTTATAGTCCCTTGCGTGGTCAACCTAAAAGGTTCTACTGTATTTAAGGCACATCAGAGAGAGGTTCAGTGGCAGAGGCTGTAGAAGGATCATCTCATTGAGTCTTCCTCTCCCTCTTCAGGTGACCTCTGAGGGTCTTCAGAACAAGATGTGAAAAGCACAGATCTAGCAGATCCTAAGGGCTGTTCACACTGAGCCACTCTGCGGCAGGAGCTCACTGATGTTACTGTGCTTCTTTAGCAGAGAGCAGCAGGGCCTTGCAGTGGGCATGAAGAACCACTGCAAGGCCAGATATATGGAAAGAGCAGAGAGCATGTAGTGTTTAGCCCCATGGAAGCAGGATTTGAATACCGAGCCCATCTGGCTGAGCAGAACCTGAAGAATGGCTCACATCATTTAAAGATGGAATGGGTCACTTATCAATTTAACATGCTGTTTTATTCCTGAGAAACATGAGGTGCCCCCAAGACAGGTGCTTATGTGTTCATGTTGTCATTTAGGGCTTGTCTCCTGTGGTCAGGAATCAAAATGCTGTTTGGTAAAACTGGCACAGGAGGAGCTGTGTTCCTTCAGCTGGTCTTAGTCTCTGGTGCCGGGGGCTGTGAGTGTGGTTATGGGAAGGAAGGACCACTTTCCTGGTTGCTTGGATATTGTTGTCTGGTCAGAGTCGCTTCTTCCTCCAACAGTGGTAGGACTGCAACCTTTTAGGGTGTAATTCCTTCCCACCCCTCCCATTTGATAGAAGAGAAAATGAAAGCTCAGAGAGGTTAAGAGTCTGGAAACAGACTTTTGAACGATGTCAGAAGTAATTTCTCTTCATCTCTCATCTTTGGCGCTTGGCTGTACATTAGCATAAAGCTTTCTGGAGCTGTGAGGATGCAGACAAGCAGCCTCCCTGTGGTTTAAAATGTGGATGCCAACAGATCTCTCTCATTTTTTTTTTTCCATTATACAGCTTCATCTATGTGGAGAGGTTGCTCTGATCTTCTTTTTCCTGCTTCCAAGATTCCTAAAGAAGGGAATTTATTGGGCCAGCCCATTTCAGGAGCTCACCCCTGGCCAGTAAGCTAAAGCTGGTGGTGTTGGAAGGCAAGGCCGTGACTGCTCCAGTGGGAACAGCATGGGAGGAGTTGGAGAAAGGGGCAATTCCATGAATAAGGAAGGGGCTTATGGGAGAGCGTGGGACAGATAGAATAAGGTGGTTATTTGCTTTAAGAGCTTGTTCCCATCTATGGTGCCTTGCTGTCCCAACACATCAGTACTGGAGCATATTCATTCATTTGTTAATTACTTTATTTACTCATCTTTCAAATGTTATTTAATGACTATGTAGAAGGTACCTGACATGTTATAACATGTTTCTTGACTTCAAAACATTGAGTCAAATTAGAATAAGGATAGAGAATAAGGAAGGATGAGATGGCCCTAAGCAGAATGGTACAAACTTGCTTTAAATGCCTGATACAATGTGTTGTATCTGGCTATTTGTGTTTACCAGGCTGGATATTCCACCAGGGCAGAAATTCCTATCTTTTTCACTTTCATGAAATCCTCTGTGTAGATGGTTGAGGAGCTGAGAATACTAGCTCCAAAGCCAGACCTCCAGGATTCAAATCATGGCTTCACTGCTTTATTTCTTCTAGATATCTGATCTTGGGGAAGTTACTTAACTTCTCTATGCATGAGATTTCTTATCTGTGAAATGGGGAAATTGATGTGTTCCTGCCTTTTATGGCATGCAAGTACTAAATGAGTTAATATTTGTAAAATGCCTGAAATAGTGCCCATGGTACTTAATCAGTGCTCAATAAATCCTGATTTCTGATGAACTGTTATTCTTCAAAGCAAGAACATGATAAAACTGATTGGGGGACCTGGTTGGCTTTGAGGCTGCAGCAAAGCACCTCCTTTCCCCTCCAGGTGGACCAGGACACAGCCTGAGCAGCATTCACAACCAAGGATCCAAGCTCTTAGCGTCACACAGAATGTATTTTTCTTAGTTGCCTGTTCACCTGGAGGGTAAGAGGCAATGAAGCAATCAAACTCCAAATAAAAGTTACAATAGAATTTTCTTTTCTTCTTAAAGTAATCTTTCAGCTGTAGCATTCTGTGTGGTTTCTGCACAGGGGGTATTGACGTTGTGCCATATTTCATTATATTCAGCACTCCACTTTGTGAACACACAGAGAGAAGGTCCTGCTAATGCCTGGGGGACATGCTCTCTGTATCCAAATGGAGAGTATCCAGGTGGAAATGCTACCTGTGGGCAGAGCCTGAGTTATAGCCAAGAGGGATATTTGAGCAGGGCTGGTCTTAAAGACACCTTAGTTTCTTTTTCTTTCTTTCTTCCTTTTTTGTAGTTTTTGGCCAGGGCTGGGTTTGAACCCAAGACCTCCAGCATTTGGGGCCAGGGCCTTACTCCTTTGAACCACAGATGCCTCCCAAGACACCTTAGTTTCTTCACTAGGCAATTGGAACATAGAGATGCTATTGGAAATAACCTGCCACCAAATGTAGGCTCGAGGACAGTGTTTTTCAAACTTTAAACATACATACAAATCACCTAGGGATCTCGTAAAAATGCAAATTCTGCTCCAGTAAGTCTGGGATAGTCTGGGATGCTGCCTTTCAGACAGGTGCCCAGGTGATGGTGAGGCTGCTGGTCTGTGGAATGCACTCTGAGACACAGGATGTATCCTCAATTTTCCAGGCTTATTTACAACCTATTTACTTACTCTGACATTTCTCTCTCAGATAAAGCACTCTGCAGAACTTGATTATTTATTTATTCATATACTCAACAAATATTTATTGAGCATCAACTCTGCTCCTGAATTGTTAAAACCACCAACAGCCTCCCTGGCCTTGCTAGGTGTCAATAGCACCCTCTCCCCAAGTTAAAACAACCCAGAATGGCTCTAAACATTGCCCGGTATCTCCTCAGTGACAAAATTGGCCCAGGTGAAGAATCACAGAGTCAGCTCAAGGCCAGTCAGCTGTGACAACTGAAACTACAACCATATGAGGTATGCTTGTCCAAACATAGCCCTGCATGCACAAGTGCTTTCACGTGTGTCTGATCTTGTCTGAGCCTTGTCAGGATACCAGGTTTCCCAGATGAAGGGGCTGAAGTTCATGGTGGAACTGAGACTTGAACTCCAGCCTCCTGGGGCCAAGCCCTGAGCTCTGCCCATTATTCCACACTGCCTTCTTGGCATTCTTCTATTTTTGGGTTCCCCACTTTAGCATCTTTCTCTTTCAAGAGCATAATGATTATATAATAGTAATTAGAACATTTCCCCATGCATTTAAAGAGGTAGAACAGTGCAGTGATTAAGAACTCTTTGGAGCTAGCCTGTTGCCCCTACAAACTACCTAATTATTCTAACTCTGTCTTCACATACTCCTATATGAAATGGGGATAACAATATGTGCCTCATGGTGTTGTTGTTGCCAGGAGACAGAAGTGTGCCTAAGGCCAATGTTTGCATATGGACTAATGTGTTACTGCCTTTGTTTCACCCCCTTTGTTTTTTCTCAATAGAGGATGAGCTCAAGGTGGGTAAACCCTGGGATTTAGCTGCTGAGTTTTACACATGGTTTCATTGGTGGCTGCACTCCACCCCCAAACACTTTCAAAGCAGGATTTTATGTTCAACTTTGACTATGACCGTGGCTAGGTCTGAAGCTGAGTAGAACCTCTGTGATATTGCAATGTAATAAATATTTATCTGATCTTCTTCCCTGGTTCCCAACACAGAGGTCCTGAACCCTTGTAATTTCCTGAGTGATAGAGGAGGGAGGGTCACCTTTTGTTACTCATAATAAGCCCCTGTCAACCATACCTGAGTTTATGCTGATGAGGTGAATCTTGGGGCCCTAGCTGGCTTCAGGATGGGGGACTGGTTGCTGGAGGAACCAACTATGTCATGAGAAGGTTAGGACCCTCCAGGAAGGGGAAAGGGGCTAGAGATCAAGTTGACCACAAACGGCCAATAATTCACAAGTGCAAAGTTACAGAAACAACCCAAGCCCGTGAATAAATTAATAAACTGGTATATGTATACCATGGAACACTATTTAGCCATTAAAAAAGATGGGGATTTTGTATCTCTTGTAACAACCTGGAAGGATTTGGAGAAGATTTTCCTAAGTAAAGCATCACAAGAATGGAAAATCAAGCATCCCATATACTGAATACTAAGTTGAACTAATAGATTAACAACCATCTGCTTACATGAGAGAGAAACTCAATTAAATTCAAGAAGTATGGAAGGGAGAAAGAGAGTTGATATGTTCCCACCCAATAGGTACAATGCACAGATATATGGCACACTTCCTGATTGAAGAACTCAACTATAACTGAGACTTTTACCTTACAAATGCAAACAATGTAATCTAATTGTATGTACCCTCATATTAATGTTAAATTAAAAAAAAAAATGACCAGTGAGTCAATCTGTCATGCCTAAGTAATGGAACCTATATAAACCCCTAAGTTGAATGGACTCAGAGAGCTCCTATTCTGGGTTGGTGAAAGTATCCATGTGCCAGGGGGCCAGCAGCCCCCAACTCCATGGGGACAGAGTTGGACCTCGCCCTCTGTACCACCACTTCACCTGACTGTTCATTTATATTCCTTATGATAATGCAGTATGAGTAAATAAACTGTCCTGAGCTCTGTGAGTGAGTCTAGAAAATTATCAAACTTAAGGAGAAGGTTGTGGGAACTCTTGATTTATAGCTGATCAGTGAGAAGTACAGGAGACTGGGAACTTGTGGTCTGAAGTGGCAGCAGTGTCAGGAGACTGAGCCGTCCACCTATGGGATCTAATGCTGATACCAAGTAGTTAGTGTCAGATTGAATTGCATCCTTGGACACTGGCCAAGGGTGTTGGATAGTTGGTTGGATAGTTGGTTGTTGGTATGGAAAAATCCCACTCATTTGCTGTCAGAAGAATCGTGAGTTAGAACACATCTCAGCTTCCCACTCCTTTTCTTTTCAAATTGAAGACTATTGACTTGTAAGTTAGGTCTGGCCTGAATACCATTCCAATTGCAGAGATGAGGTGCAGGCCTGTGGGGCACTCAAAGACAGAAGTAGAGGGATGTTTGGGAAGTGTTCAAAGAGAAAGTGGTAAATAGTGGGCTCTCCCTCGGAGATCCTCTACACCTTAGTCTAGAAAGCATTGATCTCTGGCCATATGTGTCAGCCCCTTACTGTTTTCTGGCAGGAGTATGAAGGGGTGGAAGGAGTTGGCATCTTTCTTCTCACAAGATAGGAATGATGTCCCCTCTTTTATGAGCTAAGGAAGAAACGTGGGATAAGGAGAAGGGGCTGCCCTTGACACTTACCTTGGTTTTCAAAAACAAGGAAACTGACCTCATTTTTTTTTTTACCTAAGTCACTTTTCATCCCTTTGGCATCTTGTTCTCACTCACTCAGTCAATCGTTTAATTGCTTCAACCAGGTGGCTGTTGGGGACCACAACTGCTCTTGTTTGGACACCCACTGCTTCCAGCAATTATCCATTCCTGTCTCCCCCAATGGAGCTGTACCATATGCCAGAGTGTGGCGTTTGGGGGAACCTGGGACAGGCTTAAGGAGAAGTTTAGATTTAGTGTAATAATCAAGAGCAGTACCTTGTGTAAAATGCTCATGTAGAATATGTGTACCTACAAAAGACATTTTCATTCTCTTTGTTTTAAATAGCATCTCATTGTTGTTATACATTTCTTTGCATCTTCTTGCGATTTTAACTTAGTATCCGTGTGACCCTAGTAAGGAATTTTAATGGTATTTTAAATGCAACAAGAAGCTACTGGAAGTTTTTGAACACAGCGATGTGTCTTGTTCTTTAGAAGATTATTTCAGATCAAGTAAACCCAACAGCATCTGTGGCGAAACTCCCCAAGACCCAAGCCCTGCTCACACCTCCAGTTTTCAGTTTCTTGTGCCAACATCTCAGCTTTTCCAGATCCCAGTGCTCACTCCCCTCCCGAATATTCTCACAATCTTCTGCCACCCAGCTGCCCCCTCCCCAAAGCTCCGTCACTCACTCTTCCTTTGTACTTCCTGATAATTCCAATATCTGAAGAACTGATTTCCTTTCAACTCTACTTCTTTGAAGTCTTACTCCTTTGAAATATTTTCACTTCTTTTATTCTTGAGGAAAATTCCTAATGGTGGTTTTCATGAGCATCAGTGACAGGGAATTTACTACCAGCAAATACATCCTGCCAGTATCAGCTTGGTGAGCGAAGAGATATCAGAGTTTTAAAGAATCTTAGAGGTCAGATAAGACCAGGGCAAGAATCCATTTGTTAGGACTATTTAATGGTCAGCAGATTAACACATTCAGGGACTGGAGACTTAAGCACGTCCAAGACCAATTCATTACATCACTGGATAGACTTGAGTGTTAGACATTTTTCTCATATTTTGCTCTCTCCTAAAGAGGAGAGAGCACCCTTCTTAATTTCTTTTCTTTTCTTTTTTTTTTTTTTTTTTTGAGACAGGAGCCTCAAGCTATCCCCCCTGGGTAGAGTGCTATGGCATCACAGCTCACAGCAACCTCCAACTCCTGGGCTCAAGGGAGTGTCCTGCCTCAACCTCCCAAGTAGTTGGGACCACAAGCGCCCGCTACAACGCCCAGCTACTTTTTTTGGTTGCAGCTATCATTGTTGTTTGGCGGGCCTGGGCTGGATTCAAACCTGCCACCTTAGGTGTATGTGGCTGACGCCTTAGCCACTTGAGCCACAGGCGCCGAGCCACCCTTCTCAATTTCTAATGTATACTTTCAAAATCAGAGTCTTCTCATTTTACCTTCATAATGTCTCATTATAATTTTTCCCAAACCACAAAGGCTGTTTTCTCATAATAGCTCAGTTTTTAATTATTTTTTACAGCTTCGTTAAGGTATCACTGAAATGCCATAAACTATACATATTTAAAGTGTAGAATTGTATGATTCTTCACTTATCTATATACCTTTGAAACCATCACCTCAATTAAAATTGTGAATATATCCATCACCTTCAAAAGTTTTCTCATGCCCCTTTGTAATATCTTCTTACCCTTTCTTTTCCTATTCCGAGGAAGGCCTGACCTGCTTTCTGTCACTAGTTTGCATTTTCTAGAATTTGAATAGATGGAATCATTACATCTACATTTTAAAATTCTTTTTTAGTGTGGTTACTTTCACTTAGTATCTTACTTTGAGATTCATCCTTACTGTTTTGTGTATTGATAGTTCATTGATTTTTATTGTTGAGTAGAATTCCATTGTATGGATGTACCACAATTTGGTTATCCCTTCACTAGCTGTTTTACCACAAATATCTAAATTGTTTCCATTTTTTGGCTATTACAAATTAAAATTCAATGAACATTTGTGTACAAAGTCTATTTGAATAGACACTTTTTGGATAAATAAGTACTCTGATATTTCTTGGGTAGATAAATTCCTGGGACTGGAATGACTAGATCATAGGGTAGGTATGTGTTTAACTTTTTAAGAAGCTGCCAAATTGTTTTCCATTTGGTGGTACCACTTTACATTCACGCCAGCAGTGTCTGAGAGTTCCAGATATTCCTCATCCTCACCACTCCTTGATAAGGTCTTTTTATTTTTAACCCCTGCTCACTGTTGGTCCTGTGCTCTTAGAATACAGGACCTGTATCCTGTGTTTCCTCAAACAAGTATCTATGCTAGCTTGGTCACCATTTTTCATTCTTTGAAACTGTCTAGTTTCAAGACAGTTGAATATGTGCCAAGCCTTGTGTTACTTAGGATTGTTGGATGAAGGCAACTAGGTCGTTCCTAGCAAGCAATTCCAGGACTTAAAATGTGGGTTGTGAAGGATAATCCACTCAGTGAAGGGGAAGTTGGGGTACAGACCAACATGGTATGTTCCAATCCCACAAGTGGTTCACTGTTGCTTCAGCACAGGATTCAGTTGGCAAGAACCAAGTTGAGACTCCATTATGAAGTCTCAGTAATAATATTGAAAACCATTGATACACATGATAAGGATGAATCTCAAAGTAATGATACTAAGTGAAAGCAACCATATGTAAAAAAAGAATACAAACTGTAATGAGTCTACCTATTTATAATAATATGACATGGTTAGAGCTATACTTTATAAAGCTCACTTTGACAATGTGAGTAGAAAAGATTCTCTTTTTCTTGAGACATAGTTCCTACCACATCCCCTTTTCTCTCTGTTTATTTATTTTTCTCCTTTGGGTCCCTTTAGGTGACTCTGGAGTCTTTCTGTTTCAAACCTTACACATCTTTGGCTTTAAAAATTAAAGTCATTGTAGCTATACTTGGGGCCCAACTGCTATGTTCCATAGGTAGGAAATGAGGTTTTCAAGGTAGCAGTGCAGAAAGACGAGAAATGTCCTTGATGAAACAGTCTTTGGCTTGGAATGCCATGTCACCTGCCAGAATGCTGCAGGAGTACACTGTCCTGGGGTATCAATTTGGCAAGGTGCTGAGAAAAACCACCTGAAAAATGGAGGTAAAATAAGAGGCCAGACCTTGGTCTTTCATCCGTATGTGTGCACAGTGCTGACATTTAGCTGGCACGTATTGGTATGGTTGCACTGCTGTTGAACTATTAAAAGACTTCCACATTGGACAAAAACACCACCTTCTCTATGACCCCCAGTTATTTGGACCCCCTTGTCCTGCACAAAAGAGGTACCAGGACCCTGCTCTAATGTAACAGCTGGAATCCTTTCTCATTGGTCAGTAAGATAATGGTTGTTATAGTTATTTAATATTATAAATTTATATCATCATCAGAAAATGCAAATTAGCATCCTAATGATTATTCCAGTGTGATTATGTGTGTATTTATTTATGTATATGTATATAAATATATGTCTATATAGAAAGCTATGCTGGAATTGGTGCTTGCGTATTTAGAAGCACATTAGCATAAATGTTTCACCAATAAACTAGCGGTGTCTGAAGGTAAACCGTATCATAGAGAATCACTCAAGCAGATAAAAATAAGCACTTCACCTACAGTTTATATTTTACAGAAACTTAAGAGATTTGGTGTCAACTTCTAAGTCAGCATCTGAATTTTCAGGGCAGGAACCATTTTCTTTTATCCTGACTAGCAGTTGGTTTGAAGCAATAACTAATTTTTTTTTGTTGTTGTTAACTTCAATATGATTTTCATCACACTTGATTTTTAGACACTGAAATTGCCCATAATTGTGTCTGTCCTATCTCTATGGTAATATAGACAATTATAATGGATTATCCCTTTGTTTTCCTGGTCATTTGTTGATGCCTTTTTTGTTGTAAGGATGTGAAAACATAAGGCAATTTCACCAATTACTGGTAATGTTATTCAGATATTTAATTTATTTTATGCATGCATAATCAGCCATAAATACATTTTAGCTAATGGAGATGACAAGGGTGTAATATAATTTGAGCCCAAACAAATTCAAAATAACATTAAGAAGGAAATACAAAAGCATGGGAAGGAAAGAAATAAGCAACTCAATCTGCCTTTAGTTTCTTTTATGCCAAACCTAATGTAGACCAGGTTTTTGGGTTAAAATAAAATGATGAAAGGGCTTAGTAAAGTACGTGGTACAGAGTAGGTGCTTAATAAATACAGTAGAACCTCTGTAAGTTGACCACCTAAGGGACTAACAAACTGGTCATCACATGGAGGTGGTCAACATAAGGAACTAGGTCTACTGCACTGATAATGTATGTGCAGTGCATGTCCAGGCTATAAAAATCAGGTTAACTTAAGGAGATGATCAATATAGAGAGGTAGTCAACTTGACTCTCCTGTAACTGTTTTCAACTATAACTGTTCCTTTCTCTAGAAACATAGGTGACTATGACAGTGTACTGGTGCTTGCTATGGACTGAATGTTTGTATTTCCCTAAAGATTATATGTTGAAGCCTAACTCCCAATGTAATGGCATTAGGAGGCAGGACCTTGGAGAGGTAATTAGGTCATGAGGATGGAGCCCTCATAAATGGAATTAGTGCCATGTGCAGACACAGCTAGAAATCAGCCTGTCTACAAACCAGGGATTGATCCCTTCCCAGACCCGGGATCTGCTGGTGCCTTGATCTTACATTCCCCATCCTCCAGTACTGTGAGAAATAAATGTGTGTTGTTTATACCTCCTAGTCTATGATGATTTGTTACAGCAGCTTAGTTACAAGCTAAGATAGTATTATTTCATTGGAGCCTGTTCTAAGTCTTCCCTCTGCCCTTCAGCCCAATGGCCAAACCTCAGGTTGTGGAAATAGAGTACTGTACAAGCACAGGAGTCTTGGAAGTAAGAGTCAGAATCTGAGTCAAGTGGGAAAAACAAGCAAAAATGGAAGCTGTTCCCTTTCCCATCCCCAGAATGTGCCCTGAAAACACAAACAAAACCAACTGTGACCTCATTTTATCTCTGTGACACATTCTATCTAAGTCCCTCCCTGCTGCAAACTTTATTCACAGGCTACTTTTACACTTTGATTTCTTAAGTTTGCTAATGCCTGGTATTTAAAATCCAGGGAAATTTCTTCTTGTCAGAAAAGACTCCTAGCAGCTGCCCCAACGAAAACCCTTCCTCTTTGAATACTGATTATGCCAGAGAGAAACTCATTTAGCTGCTAATCTGTCTTTAACACCTGCTAATCTCCATTTCTGTTAAAGAGACTATGTAACCTGTCCCTGGCTGTCTCCCAGATAGGGTGGCACCAGGGAACAGGGGGCAACCCATCCTTAAATCTGGATGCAGCTCTTATTTTTATAATTCCAGGAAGGCCCACATTAGATTATTTTAAATTGTAGTTGCCTGGCCCAGAAGAAAAGTGTGTGAGTGAATTATGAAGCAGGTGGCTTCCTCCGTAGGAACTTGTTACCACTTCGTGGCCACATTGTATTCTCCCTGGCTCAGCAAAACCTACAGGGTCCCAGTAGTACTAGTAGCTAAGTCTGAAGGTCTTTCATTGCCTCATAATAAGAGAAGAGAGTCACATTTGGATTCCGGAGGGAAGAAAAATGTGGGCATTGGGATTTTTGTGAGGAAGTCTGGGGTAGCTTGGCAGTTACAGGGGAGGATATAGAAAGTTTTTAAATGTCAAAGGAGCATTTTGCTTACTTATGCTTCAAAACAAAAGTGGCAGTGGCTGTCCATGAACTCACCCTCTGCAGCGGCCTTTTTTTTTTTTTTTCTGTTTGCTTTTTCTTCTGCATGCTCTAGAAGGAGGGCCTCGATGTCTGTCTCTGTCATTGGAAATAGATTCATGTGTTTTAAGCCTGTTGAACAATTGCATGCCTGAGGGGCATTAAATGAGAATTCAGAGCTGCAAAGTGGCATCCTCAGTCATGCATAACCCCAAAATAAGTAAATGTCTATTTGCCCCTTGACAGTCCTATTCAAGAAAAGCATTTTACATTCTGGCTATGCTTTCCATATCCATGCCACTTGGTGTGACAACTAGTTCTTTGTTGTTTTCCAAAAGACGGGGGAGAAGGGTGGCTGAGGGTATGAGGGGCTAAGAAAAGTACACATCCACTTATGATTTTGGTGTTCCTTGTGCCACTGGAACTGATGACTAAATCTTATGATAATTAGGGATAGACCTAAAATGAGGAGGTCCCAAGTAAAGTCATTTAATAGACTGACTACATTGGAAGAAATATCAACTTCTTCACCTCTAGATATATGCCTTCCAGAATTATTTGGAGAATAAAAGAGTGCAGAGCTATCTAGTAGGAAATGACCTGAGGCAGAATTCAAACCTAGGTCTGTCTGGCTTCAAAGCTGGATAACAGCATGACATCATGGAAGTCTGGCCATTACACATTGTAACAGCTCACTTGATGTTTTGTTTTGTTGGGGGAGCAGTCATCTCAAAGCTTTGCAAATATGCATATTCAAATATTATGCACTAGATTTTTAATTACTGAATATTGTACTCTTATGGAATGAAAAATCAAAACATTGAAAAAAATTGCTTTAATCTGAAATAGATCCTGCCCTAGACCTTTGAAACTTCTTTTATTCATTGACATATTATTGACAGACAAGAAAACTCACAGATTTAAAGTGTGAACACTGAAGTTCAACAGCTTTTGGTAACTGCGTATACCAGTGTTACCACCACTCAACACAACCTAGGTCTCTACCCTCCCAGAAACCCTTCTGTTCCTCGCTGGTCAATTCCTTCCCCATATCCCACTACCCGATTTCTATCAATCAAGGTTAATTTTGTTGGGTATGGGTTCCATTTATATGGTCATTCTTATGCTTTAGATTTTTTTCTGGCTTCTATTGTTTACCATATTGCTTTTCAGATTCGTGCATGTTATTACGTTATTACGTGTATATGTCATTCACTCTTTTTATCACTGAGTGGCATTCCATTGTAAGATTCAACATTCTCATGTTGATGGGGATTTATTTCCACTTTCTGGCAACTATCTACATTGCTCCTATGTACATTCTTATACAAGACTTTGGGTAAATGTGTTCTCATTTCTTTTAGGTAAATATGTAGGAGAAAATAGGTGGATCACAAGAGATATGTCAAACTTCTATAGGAAAGTGCCACATACTCCTAAAAGTGGTAGTAATGCTGTACTCACATACCAGCAACGTATGAGAGCTCCAGGTCCACATCCTTGCACCTATTTGATTGTTATTTAAAAAAAATTTTAACCAGCCTACTGGGCATCAAGTACTATTTGATTACAGTTTTTATAGTTTTATGTTCCCTCGATGACTAATGGCATTGAGTCCTTTTCAGACACCTGTTAATAATTCTCCTGTCTTCTTTTGTCATGCATCTGTTCAACTATTTTGTGAATTTAAAAAAATTTTGGTTGTTTTATAAAAAAGTATTAATTTGTAGTTTTTTGTCTATTCTGAATTCAAGTCTATAGTCACACAGAGATTGTAAATATATTTGTCTATTTATTTTATTAATGGCATCTTTCGATGAGCAGAAAATTTTAATTTTGATGAATTCCAAAATTTTCAAAATTTTTTTTATATGGTTTGTACTGTACTTTATGGGTCTTATTCAAAAAATGTTTGTGTACCCAAGGTGATGAAAATATTCTCTTATTATTTCCCCCAAATGTTATAGTTCTGAGTTTTATGTCTAAGTATGTAATTTATCTTGAATTAATTTTTATGTATGTGGAGAAAAGGTATAATGGAGGTATAATGGTTTATTTTTCCCTATAAAGAATTCAGTTGTTTTATCAGTACTTGTTAAGAATACATTTTTTACTGTCTAGAATTGACTTATCTTCTTTATGAAAAATCCACTGACAGTATGAATATGGGTTTATTTCTGCATATTCTATCCTGTTCAACTGATCTAGCTTCTATTTTATGATCCTACTATGTGTATTAAACATTCTCAGTTACTGCAGCTTTAGAATAAGACTTGAAATCAAATGATGTCAGTTATCCAGCCTTGTTTATCTTTCTCAAGATTGTTTTGATTGTTTTAGAGCTGTAGATTTGCCATATACATTTTAGGATTATCCTGTATATTTCTAATATGTAGCCTGACATAATTTGGATAAGAATTATGTTGGCATTATATACCAACTTATGGATAATAAATGTCTTAATATTCAGTGTTCTAGTATATGAACATTAATAAGTTTTCATTCATTCATGTTTTTTAAATTTCTTAGCAATGTTCTGTGGTGTTTAGTAGTTAAGTCTTGGATCTATTTCATTAGATTTCTTCTTAGGTATTTGATATTTTGATGTTATTGAAAATTATATTGTTTTGTTATTTTGGAACCACTTCAAAGTTTCCAAAATGTCTTAAGAACAGAACAAAGAAACTACTTCTTAAGGCATTTGAGAGTCAGTTCCTGATATGATTGACATTGTACTATTTCCTAATATTTCAACATGCACTTCCTAAGAACAAGGGCATTCCTGATATAGCTACAATACAACCATCAAAATTACGAAAAATCACATACACATGTACGCTCTTAACACACAATCTTCAGACTCTATTCAAGTGTTTTCAGCTGCCCCCAAAATGCTCTTTATAAGAAAAGCATCTGGTCCAGAATCGTGTGTTATATTTAGTTGTACTGGTCTGAAGCAATTCCTCCGTCTTTCTTTGACTTTCACAACCTGGATAAATTTTAAGATTATTTTGTAGAATTTGAATTTGTCTGATTTTTTTCCCCTTTTGATCAGGTTCCATCTATTCCTCTTTGACAGAAATATCACAGAAGCGAGACAGAGTTCTTATTGTGTTCAATCAAGTGGCACACAGTCTTGGTTTGTTCCATTTCTGATGATGTCTACTTTGATCAATTGATTAGGGTGATGTCTATTAGGCTTCGCACTGTAAATTTACTCTTTCTCCCCTTGTCATAGGCAGTTTGTGTAGTGATAATTTAAAACTGTCTTATTCTTCAGCAAACATTGAATTTATTCATTATCCGTATAGGCTCATGTGTTCATATTTTATTTAGTAAGCTTTAATCCATTCATATCATTCTGTAGATTGCTGAAATTATCCCAGAGCTGGCTGACAGGAGCACCTTCAGGCTTGTCTCCTTGCCTTTTTAACATACTCCCTTGTTCTTTGACAATTTCCTTCATATAATATGTTCCAGGCTCACTTTGTGCCATATGCTTTTCTTTCTTTAGCCCCAGGACCAGCCATTTATCCAAGAAGTTCTGGCTCCTTTTGTTTCAGAAGGGTATTTCGAAACCAGGGTCTGAGACTTACGTGTGCTCATTATCATGTCTACATTTGTATCTCTTCCTTTCATCTATATCCTATGTGGATATGTATTTATACTCATTGAAAACTCTGAATTTACAGCAATATTCTCTATTCCTACACTACAGAGGTTTTCCTAATTCCCCCCCTTTCTATGTTTGCAAACTCTTCACTGACAATGAGAAAAGTAGCTCCCATCACCCTCAATGTGTTTGTTTGATTAATCCCACAATAGGTAACAATCATTAGCCATTGCTGCCATCCCTGCCCAGTGGTGGCTACTCTGGCAATAGGAGTCTTATTTCATCTCTACATTTTCTATTTGGTTCTATATGTCTATTTTTCTATTTTTGTGCCAATACCATGCTGCTAATGATCACTGAGGACTTGTAAAATAACTTGAAATTTGGTAAAGTGATGCCTCTGGCTTTGTTTTTATTACTGAGAATTGCCTTGGCTATACAGGGGTTTTTTCTGGTTCCAAAACAAAGAACTATTTTTTCCAGTTCTTCAAAGTATGATGTTGGTATTTTAATGAGGATTGCCTTGAGTCTGTTGACTGGAAATATACATGTTTTAATAATGTTGATTCTTCTAGCCAAGAGCATGGATGTTCTTCCATTTGTTAATATCTTCTGCTATTTCTTTTCTTAGGGTTTCATAATTCTCTTTGTGAAGTTTCTTCACTTCCTTTATTAGGATATTCCCAGGTATTTCATTTTCTTTGAAGCTACTGTTAAGGGAATTGTGTCCTTGATTTGCTTCTCAACTTGGCTGTTATTGGCATATACAGTGGTTACTGATTTGTGGACATTGATGTTGTACCCAGAGACATCAGTGTATTTCTTGATCACGTTCAGGAGTTTTACAGTTGAATCTCTGGGGTTTTTTAAGTATTGGCAAAGAGAGAGAGTTTGACCTCCTCTTCCCTTGTTCAGATACCCTGGATATCCTTCTCTTGCCTGATTGCATTTGCTACAATTCCAGAACTATGTTGAATAGTAGTGGTGATAGTATGCATCCTTTTCTTGTTCCAGTTCTAAGTGCAAAAGCTTTCAGTTTTACTCTATTCAGTATGATTTTGGCTGTGGGTTTGTCATAGATAGCATCAATAAGTTTAAGAAATGTATCATCTATACCTATTTTCTTAAGTATTCTTGTTAGAAAAGGATGCGTTTTGTCAGATGCCTTTTTTGCATCTATTGAAAGGATCATATGGTCTTTGTTTTTTGCTCTTATTTATGTGGTGAATTATATTTATGGATTTACATATGTTAAACCAACCCTGCATCCCTGGGATAAAGCCTACTTTATCATGATATATAATTTTTTAATGTGTAGCTGTAATCTATTTGTAAGGATTTTAAAGAGAATTTTTGCTTCTCTATTCATTAGTGAAAGTGATCTGTAAGTCTTCTTTTTTAGTTGGGTCCTTTCCTGTTTTTGGTATCAGGATGATGTTTGCTTCATAGAATGTGGGAAGGTTCCTTCCTTTTCATTATTTTGGAGTAGGTTCTGTGGTATAGGTACAAGCTTATCTTTGAAGGTTTGACAGAATTCTGGTGTGAAGCCTGTGGAAGGCAGGCAGGCTGAATTCCTCATGGGCCTTCCAACTCAGGGTAAAGTCCCCAGTCAGGGAGATGTCTACGTGACTATCCCTGAATGGGGATTCAGCAGTATAGACAGGCTAAATTAGGGAAGTTATGATAGCTCAAAGGGGCACAATTTATTTTTCCTCTTCTCTTCTCCCTGTATATGTTTTCTGGCCACTTCAGATGTTCCATTACCCTATGTTCTTTTTGACACAACAGCTGACCTTCCTAGCCTTCCTGGAGGCCTTGAGTTCCCCTTTCTTTTATCTTTAACTATTGTGCATTCTTGCATTTTACCCTGTTGCTATGCTCAACAAAAGACCCTTGAGAAGCAGGAGCAGAGCTGTACTGTCTTGAGCTGCCAGCAGGCTTGGAGTGTGTATGACTCTTTAGGTTCTCAGGCATTTATGCACTAAATTGGTTTGAAAGTCTTGTATTTTTTCCAATGCTATCTCCTTTGTCAGCCATATCTCAGGTTGGGGTCCCTGAGAATCCCAACAGAAGCCATCTGGTCCAGGGCTTTTATTAGTTGGGAGATTTCTTATTGTTTCTTCAATTTCAGTCCTTGATATTAGTCTATTCAAGAGATCTATTTCTTTCTGGTTAAGTGTAGGGAGGTTGTATGATTTTAGGTATTGGTCTACTTCCTCTACATTGTCAAATGTCTGGGTGTAAAGTGTATCTTTTACTTTTTTTCTTTTTTTAATGCATTAATTTCTAGGATAATGCTGACTATACATTATCAATGCCTTTTCAATTTTGGGGAAAAAGATTTGCTATTTTGAAGTTAAGTATGATGAGAGATTTGGTGGTAGCTGCACGTGTTTCATAGATGTACTTTTTCAGCTTGAGAAAGGATTTTAAAACATTCCTAGTTTGCTAAATTATTTTGGTTTAAATCATAAAAAGGTATTGGATTTCTGCATCTTTTCAATATATTTTTCTTAACTGACAAAAATTGCATATATTTATGGTGTATAACATGATGTTTTAATATATGTAAGTATTGCAGAGTTTCTAAAGCTAATTAAAATATGTGTTACTTCACGTATCTTTCTTTGTAGTGAGAGCACTTAAAATCTATTCTCTTAGCAATTTTTCATGTGTACAATATATTATAACTAGTCATCACAATGTACAATAGACCTCTTAAACTTACTCCTTTTGTTTAACTGAAGTTTTATATCTTTTGATGAACATCTCCCCAGCTTTGACACTTTTTTGACTCCTTATATGAGTAAGAACATGTAATATTTATCTTTCTGTGCCTGGCTTATTTCACTTAACATAATGTCCTCCAGGTTCATGTAAGTTGTAACAAATCCATTGATGGAAGTTAGATTGATTTTATATCTTTGCTATTGTGAATAATGCTTCAGTGAAGATGGGAGTGACAATATCTCTTTTACATACTGTTATTTGACGTACTAATTTTATTTAGGATATATACCCAGTAATGAGATTGCTGGATCATATGGTTGTTCTAGTTTTAATTTTGGGGGGAAATTTCTATACTGTTTTCCATAATGGCTGTACTAATTTACATCCTTACTAATAATGTATAAGGGTTCCTTTTTCTCTACATTCTCACCAACACTTATTATTTTTTCCTTTTACCTTTTTGATAATAGTCATTATAATGGTTATAGTAAAGTGATATCTCATGTGGTTTTAATTTGCATTTCACTGATGATTAGTGATGTTGAGCATTTTTTAATATATTTTGGCCATTAGCATATTTTCTTTTAAGAAATGTCTCTTCAGATCTATCACCCATTTTTAGTTAGGTTATTTTCTGGCTATTGAATTGTTTGAGCTCCCTATATATTTTAGATATTAACCCTGATCAAATGTATGGCTTACAAATATTATCTTCTGTTTTTTAGGTTGTCTTTCTACTCTCTAGATTGTTTCCTTTGCTGTGCAACAGCTTTTTTTTTTTTTTTTGGCAGGGGTTGGGTTGGAACCCACCACCTCTGGCATATGGGGCCGGTGCCCTACTCCTTTGAGCCACAGGCACCACCCTGCAGCAGCTTTTTAATTTGATATAATCCCATATGTCTATTTTTACTTTCTTTGCCTGTGCTTTTGAGGTTATATCCAGAAATTCATTATTATTGCCCAGACCACTGTTACAGGACTTGCCCCCTATGTTTTGTTATAGCAGTTCTATAGTTTTAGATCTCATTTTTAATGCAGTAGTATATTTTGAGTTTATTTTTGTATATGGCATGAGATCAAGGTCTAATTTCATCCATCTGCATATGTGTATTCAGTTTTCTCAACACCATTTACTGAAGAAACCATTCCTTTAGTCTTTCCTCATTGTGTATCCTCAGCTTCTTTGTTAAAAACCAATTAGCCATAAATGTATGAATTTATTTCTGGGCTCTCTTCCATTGGTCTATGCATTAGTTTTTATACCAGTACCATGCTGTTTTAATTATTATAGCTTTGCAGTATGTATTGAAATTAGGTGGTGTGATCTGTCCACCTTTGTTTTTTCTGCTGAAGATTGCTTTTGCTGTTTTTATGTCAGGCTACTGATTCAATCTAATCTATATTTGAGCTCAGTCTGGGATTTGTTACAGCTTTTATTTGATTCAGTTTGCCCCAGCTTCTGATGATTTGTATGTGGAATTAAAACCTTCAGTAAGACTTGGGATCTAAGCACTACTGAAACTACACAAACAAGCTGTTGGCTTTCAGAACTAACCACAGGAGGTCTATTTTTGTTCTACCACCATCCTTCAAGCTTCCTGGGTTCTGGAAAATTCTTTTTGCTTCCTAGTCCTGCTTTCTGCTTTCAAATCCTGGGATACTTTTCAGTCCTGTTTTCCTGCTTCTGGGTCTTGTGAGTGTGGCAGCAATAGACACTATGTAGTACCAGAATGCTTTAGAGGGAGATTTTATTGTATAAATTCTCAGCTCTTTGATATAACTTAAGTGGTTTGTTTTGATTCTTTGGGTGACAGCAACTGTCTTTCATGATTTTTTTTTTTTTATGTCCAAAACAGAAGGGAACACTACTGACTTTTTTCTGAATACCCTAGTTTGCAGATGACTTTGAGATACAATGCAAAAAAGTGTTGATAACACTGCCTCAGTTGATGTGATATGTTGATTACAATAATGGCTTTGATTCTGCATCCTTCCCCATATCTATAACTTTTGCAATATAATTTTGTAGCTCCTTTTGTAAATAGATGAACTGTTTCTCCATCTCTTAAATCTGAGTTCACCTTGTATATCAGTTTGTTAGAGATTCAATAACAAAGCACCATAGATTGAGTGGCTTAAACAATAGAAATTTATTTTCTCACTGTCTAGTAGCTAGAAGTTAAGTTCAAGGTATTGGCAGGTTTGGTCTTTCCTGATGCCTCTGTCCTTGGTTTACAGATGGCAACCTCCTTGCTGTGTCCTCCTGTGGTCTTTTCATTCTCTGTGTGTGTGTGTGTCCTGGTATCTCTTGGTCTTATAAAGACACCAGTTCTAGTAGACTAGAGCCCCACCATTATGACCTTGTTTAACCTTAATTACCTCTTTCAAGGCCCTTGTCCAAATACAGTCACATTGGGGTTAGTGCCCTGTCCTAGCAGGGATGGGGAACCTGAGGTTTTCTGCTTTCAAGTTTGTTCTTTTTCAGGCACCAAAGGAGGCAAGAAAAACCCCATCTTTCTCTGCTGTGCCTTTTTAATATAAAGTTGTTTTGTAAAATTAGTATGCAGTCTAAAGGCTACATTTAAGGACCTAGAAGGCTACAGTTTTCCCATCCATAGATGCTTCAATATATGAATGAGATGGGGGCATAATTCAGTTCATAACAACTTGTAAACTACTTGGATGATTAGAATATGATGAAAAATGACAGTGTGTCAGTTTTAAACTTAGACCTTAACAGGACTTGTACCTTCTACTTTCTTTTTTGGAATCTGCCTGGTTGCTATGATGTAGAGATTCACAGAGCTGGGTGACTCCTTTTACTCCAGCCAATGGCCAACCAGTCACAAGACATGTAAGGCTATTCTTGACCAGTTAATACAAGATGACCTTGTAAGCTGACTATAGGCACAAGGTGAGATCACCCAAGCTTTGCCCAGATCAGTAGAACTTCCCTGCTCACTCACTGACTCATGAATGGTAATAAAAGCTATTGTTAATTTAAACCACCAAATAATAAGGAACTTTATTTCCCAGGAATGGATAGCTAATGCAAGTGATAACAACTACCTAAGTTTCCTCTCTGCAAAAGAAAATTGTAGTCATACTCAAGGACAGGAAGAGATGGCAAATTTTGTGCAAAGTCTCTCCAAGGCACCCAGTCATCTGTATGTGATAGGAAGAAAATAGAGTTACCCCCCAACCCCAACTGCTTGCATTAGAACTCTACTTAGGGAGAGACTGTTTTTATTTGGAAAAATACAGTAGCAGCCTTCTGATCTGATATAATTAGAACTGGTAGTTGGCTGGTTAATCTAGCAGAAGAATAGAATTTCCTGTTAGCTATGAGTTTTCAGCTTTCTGTAGAAAGTAGTCCGTATGTTTTGCAGAGGAAATGGGGAGTGTTGGTTATTTCAAGAAAGCAGATTTAGCAAATGTAGCTTAGGAGCATTGCTTGTAGCATTACTGTAGCTCATACCCCCCTCACCCATAGCTTGCACTCCTCACCCCTTTTATAGAGCAAGAGACCTAAGTGGATATCTTAAGAGAAGGAATCATTATTATGTATACAAATCTGAGTTCCTAGTCACAGATGTGGAAATAATGTCCCTTATTCATTCATTAATGCAGATGAATTCACTGTGTTTTCCCAAACAAACACATATCTACTGGGCTCCATCCTGGGAATTCAAGGAAATTAGGAACTTTGTCCTGTTCCTCCTTTGTATATCCCAAGGGTCTGGCAGGGATTATGTACCATCTACTGGTTGAATGTAGAAGTAGAGGGAATTTACATCATTTGACTGAGCATGGTAAAAAATAATTTAAGTTCTGGCAGTAGAGTTTCTTTAGGAGGAGATCTACCATTGTGCAGGAATGGTAGATCTCCTTAATAGACAGCTTAATATAGACCACTCAGGTTTAGAAGGTGGTAAGATTTGGTAAAGAAGAATCATTAGGGAGACAGGAAAACAAAGAGGTTATGGAAACTGGTCTGCAGACGAGATGAATAGTAGTTTGAGAGTTACGATTTGGACAGAGGAAAGGAACAACTAGGACCAGGAAGAATAGGAAAAAATAGGGTTTAGCTATGTGGCCCATGAGAAATTCTTTGGCAGACAGAGAGACTGATTGAATTTAAAGATAGTGAGGTACTTTGCTGCTAGATTTTTGGCTGTGCTGTGCTATCACACACCCTTTATTGTGCTGAACTTTCAGTAAAAGTCTGCGACTCATATAGCCTTGCTTAAGGGGTGGAGATCAGTGTAAAAATGGGCAGAGAGTGATTTTATCCACAAACTAAACAGTCTCTCCTGAACTGGAAGACTTTGAGCAAGAAATGAGTCAGTGATTATGATGACCCTTTCTTGATATCTCAAGGATTGCCACAGAAGTGGGACAATGCTGAGCTTTTCTAAGCATATGGTATATGGCTTTGCCAATGCCATTTGAATTTCAAAGGATTGGGTGACTTGGGGAAGCTGATATTGGGATGGTGTGGATACCATTTTTAGATATTAAGGAAGAAGACCTTTTAGGAAACTGGTAGATGGGCATAAGATGCTATGAATAAGCAAATCTTGGGGGGGAAGACTGCCCCGAGGTAAATTATTAACTTCGCTTGTTACTTCTCACTCCTATGACCAAGTAGGTCCTAGGGAGACAACCTGCAGTTTTTTCTGCTTTTAGCTTATATGCAAAATCCATTTTGTGACTTTCAGTATATGTTTAAAAGAACTGAGTCTTACTTGTTTCTTCTAAGGTTGGAAAAATAGTGCTCGTAACATCCTTAATTGATAAGGTTTGTGCAAATGCTGTTCTTTTCTCTATCTCCTACTGGATAATTATAATTTCCAAAGAATTATTTCTCAAAATGGTTTTTTGGACAACCTTACATAATTATAATATTTTTGTGTTAGAAATTTTCTCCCTTCCTCACTTGAATATTACCAAACTTTCTTTCAATGTGTGTATTTGGAACCTCTGTGTAATCTAGTCACTCAATTACTCTGGAGGTGATAAGTAAGCCTGCTTTGGGCACCTGCCAAAGAGATTTAGTCATTGAAGGACCTGGTTCTAAAGGCCTGAAGCATGGGCATACTACTGGAACAGAAGTCCTAGGGTGAAATGTAGATCTTTTGTTCATAGTTCTACCCTAACTATTTGTTTCTTAAAGTTGGTGATTACCTATATCCAAATGTTTTCTGATTTAGGAACCTAGGAAACTCTGATAAATACCAGATCATCACCTCTCCCCACTCTCCAATTGTTGGGTCTGTAACTTTAAGATGAAGTGTTGAGTACCTGGAAGGGAATTCTAAGTTCCTGGTGATTAGAAGGTACATAGTACTCAAATTCCAGAGTTTAACATACTGGGGTACAAATTCTGATTTCCCCACTTAATAATTTTTCTCAACTTATTAGCTAAGCCCTTCAAGCTTTTTTTTTTTTTTTTTGGAGACAGAGCCTCAAGCTATCCCCCGGGTACAGTGCCATGGCATCACAGCTCATAGCAACCTTCAACTCCTGGGCTCAAGCGAGTCTCCTGTCTCAGCCTCCCAAGTAGCTGGGACTACAGGTGCCCGCCACAACGCCCGGCCATTTTTTTTGGTTGCAGCCATCATTGTTGTTTGGCGGGCCGGGGTTGGGGATTCGAACCTGCCACCTTAGGTGTATGTGGCTGGTGCCTTAGCTGCTTGAGCCACAGGTGCTGAGCCAGCCCTTCAAGCTTTGTCACATCTTTAAAATGATAATAAATTACATTTATTAGGGATTTGTTTTTATTTAAAAAAATTGTGTTGCCTGTGTGTCCTACTCTAGAGATTCTGAGATTTAATTGGTTTGGGCTGTAGCCTGCAAGTTGGAATTAGAAAAAAAAAATCTCTCCCAACTGATTCTAATGTGCAATGGAGAAGGTGGGAGAAGAATAAAGAGGAGAAAGGGGGAGAGGGCAAGGCACTTAAGTAGAGAGGATGTCATCACGTATTGATTGTATATCTTTTAGAGCAAGTTACTTACCCTCCCTACTATGTATTGGAAATTTAATTGCCATTGTAAAAGTATTAGGAAGTAGAACCCTTAAGAGGTGATAAGGCTATGAGAGGTATTCCACCTTCATGAACAGATTAATGCCACTATTGCCAGCAGAAGTTTGTTATTTGGGGGGTAAGTTCCTAAATAAAGGACAAGTTCATTTTCTATTAGTCTTAAGCTCTCACTTCCAGCTTCTGCCTCATGCCTTATCTCTTTCAACCAGGAGATACTTTTACCAGATGCTGGCTCCATGCTTTTAGACTTGCCAACCTCCAAAACCTTGAACCAAGTAAACTTCTATTCTTTATAAATCATCCACTCTGTTATATTTTGTTATGGCAGCAGAAAATGGACTAAGACACTTCCTCTTCTTCAGTTCCACCATCTGTCTAAAACAGGGATAATAATGGAATCCACTTAATAGGATTTTTGTAAGTATTAAGTTAAAATATTTACAACAGTAAAAAAGACTGATACACAGGCAGAACTTTTTTTCTTTTATTGATACATAATACTGTATACATTTATGGCATACACATGATATCTGGAGTATCCATTACCTTGAATATTTATCATTTCTTTCTTTCTATTTTTTAGAGACAGAGTCTTATTTTGTCACCCTCGGTAGAGTGCCATGGC
>CAUYQV010086517.1:0-57988 GCA_963574575.1 Galagoides demidoff | reverse complement strand
GTTAAATGTATACCATGGAATACTATTCAGCCAATAAAAAAGATGGAGACTTTACATCTTTTGTGTTAACCTGGATTGATTTAGAACACATTCTTCTTAGTAAAGCATCACAAGAATGGAGAAGCAAGAATCCTATGTACTCAATTCTGATATGAGGACATTTAATGACCTAGTCCCTGGTGGGGAGTGGGGGAAGGGAAGAGCAGAGAGAGGGAAGGAAGGGGGTGGGGCATCACGGTGTGTGACACACCTTTGGGGGGCAGGACACAATTATAAGAGGGACTTTACTTAACAAATGTGATCAATGTAACCTGATTCTTTGTACCCTCAATGAATCCCAAACAATACCAAAAAAAAAAAGCTTTCTTTAATATTTAAGACTTAAAAACACCTGTAAAAATAGAAGAATAGAATATAATTTTAATCAAAGACTAGATTGAATATTATACAAAAATTAGAAAATTTTTAACAGTACAAGAAAGGGAGAGATTGAGATACAATAACAGATGGCTGTAACTTCTTAAAAGGGAAGGGGATGTATAAAGTGAAAGAAAAATTGGTGGGCAAGTATGGGCCCAAATTCTGATAGGCCTTTAATGTTAAGAAAAAGATTTGTTATCAAAAATTAAATTCACCATTAAAAGCAGGAACTAACATAAGCATCATTCCCAATTCTGAAACTTGAATGACAGATAAGGAAAGTCAGCCATTCATTTCAGATGGCAAATTTGATATATTTCCAAAAAAGACAAAAAGGCTCTAGAACAAAGGAAGTAATAGAGACTCGCTCCCACATCCATCAGTTTCTGAGTTAGATATTGTGGGAGATACATGTGTTAAACAGGTTTCTTGTCCTCAAAAATGCACAGTTTGGAAATAGAGATGAGATCAAGCAGTACTGATGGGAAGTGCCCTGCAATCAAGTTCCTCTGCAGGACGGAGGAGGCTGAGTGGAGAAGACAGGATGTGAGTGTTCTGGTCTGGGGAAATCTAGAGGAGAAAAGAGATGGGAAAAAAATAATAGTGACGGTGAACATTTATCTAGTCACGTGCACTGTGGTGTTCTTTTTTTCCATCAGTTATTGGGAGGGAAGTTTTTTCTTCCACCATTTGAAATTCAGTATCTGAGAGCCTGGGAATCAAACTGACAGATTAGCAGGAGAAAGGATGCACAATTTTCATCAATATTTATATACACAAGAGTTTATAGAAAAGGATTGAAACTTTAAAAAGCAGTTAGATTTGGGAACTTAAATACCCTTTGAACTCCTAGGGATGATTAACAGTGGGGAAATTATAAGGAAATATAATATAGGAAGGAACAAATGGAAGGTGATAGTTATTTTAGTAAGATCTGCATATGCAAACTCATCTTGGGGGGGCTCTCTGCCTTCAATGGAAAGAGTCACTCTCTCTCCCTGGTGGTGGGGAAGATTCTTTCTCAAAGAACTTTATGCCCTGGCTTTAGGCAGATCATGGTAAATCAGGGAACTCTTGCCCAATTTTCTGATTCTCTATTGCTTTCAGTTTAAAATGATCTTGCAACAAAGCAGCATCTTTTCAGGTGACATATTCTGATCCACATCACAATGAATACGTGCAATCCTGATATCACTGTTGAAGGTGGCACAGTTGTTGTCTGGAAACTGAGGAACAGTGAGGTGCTAAAATGGAGCTGTTCCTTCTGGCTGGAGGGTAGAACAAGTGCTGCGGGAATCACCCAGGCAATTTCCATACAAAGGACCGAAAACTTCTAAATGCACTGCCCTCCCTGGTCCCATTTTTCAGAAGAACTAGATGGCTCCACCACACTTTACCAGGTCCCTTTTTCTCCCAAGTGGGAAAATGTTCAAGGACTATTTTATTGAATTAATAAAGTGAATAGAACAAGTGAGGACAGCAAGAAGCAAAATTTAAAAAATCAAGAGGACTCTGACAAGGAGAGGAATTAGAGAAAGTCCACCGTGGTGCTTCCTGTATAATACTCATGAAAAAGAAAAAAATAACCTTGTAAAGTTGTATAAAAATAGAGCAGCAGTATAATAATAGCCCAAGCTATTATTTTATACACTTGGTAGACCTAGAAAAATGAATCCAATAGCCTAGGAAGAAGAGAAAGAAAATGTGTTTGTCACAGACTCACACACCCACACCCCTAACTGCTAAACTTCATAGAACTGAAAAGTATTAGGAAGAAAGCATAGGCAAGCAGGAAGTTCATTAGATTGGAACTCCGGTTCATGGTCTAGCACTGATAACCAGCTAACCAGGACAGTTCACAGAATCCAAGTTCAAGTAGCTAACATCCCCAACTCCTTCATTTGATTTTACGAAGTCAGAAAAATTCTTGAAAACATCAAACCCTGTCACCAGGACCTTCTATCAGTCTTGAGAGAGGTGTGGTGATAGAACACAGAATCAGAGAAACCTAAATTCATACCTGTTTTTGGAAAACCACGCAATACCTTCACCTGACTCATTCAAAATAGATTTATTATTTGAGTACCAAGAAGCCCCTGCTTTGGCCCTGAGAAGATGCAAGACTCTAGAAGTTAAAGTTCTTGCTTTTGGGAGCATTTTACTAGTTTTCTTTTTCTCTGTAACAAACCCACACGCTTAGGAGCATTGAACGATATCCATTTATTCCCAGTTTTGTAGGTTAGAGTCTGTGGTTGGGTTCTCCGCTCAAGGCCTTATTAGGCTGATCCAAGGTGGTGGCCATCTGTGTTTTCATCTGGAGACTCTGGGTAAAAATCTGCTTCCACACTTATTCAGGTCATTGTCAGAATTTGTTTCTTTGAAGTTGTAGAATTGATGTTCCCACTTCCTTTCTTGTTGTCAGATGGGGACCACATTTGGCCCCTAAAGGCCACCCACATTCCTTACCACCCAGGCCCCTCCATTTCCAAAGCAAAAAATGAACAGATTGCACTGTTTGACTCCTCTGAAAAGGTTCAATGCCAGACCTGTAGGAGATAATTTCTCTTTCTTGAAGCCAACTGATTCAGACCTTAATTATACCTACAGAATCCCTTCCCAGAAGCAGCCAGATTTCTGCTGGACTGGACAACAGTAGGTATAAATCTTGGGGCCCATCTTAAAATTTGTCCTACCATAAGCATCTAAAAACATATTTACCAAGTATTGAATAAATAAGAAAGCAAATGGAAAAACTGCTGGCACCTTTTTTTTTTTTCGAGACGAAGCCTTAAGCTATCCCCCTAGGTAAGTGCCATGGCATCACAGCTCATAGCAACCTCCAACTCCTCAGCTCAAGCGAGTCTCCTGCCTCCACCTCCCAAGTAGCTGGGACCACAGGCACCTGCCACAACGCCTGGCCATTTTTTGGTTGCAGCCATCATTGTTGTTTGGTGGGCCCTGGCTGGGGATTCGAACCCGCCACCTTAGGTGTACATGGCTGGCGCCTTAGCCAATTGAGCCACAGGCACCGAGCCAACTTCTGGCACCTTGATGAAATTATCTTCATCAGCAAAGGGCAGCAGAGCTTTGTTACAACCCCACCCCTGATCTTCTTAGTGGTCCACTGCCTACAAAGAGCCTGTAATCACATTAATATTTGTGTCCTTCCAGAAGCAACTCTGTAGGGCAAGTCCAGGGGCTGTCTTAGTATTCCACTTCCCCAGAACTCTGTGTCCTTAACTTCATGTCCTGTGCTCTTTCCACTACAGGAAATTACAGTTTCATTAACTGTCTTAAACAAACTCTTTGGTGACATTGAAACCATGTAGAGAGAAGTAGGAGATAGTGGAGCTCAGTGGAAGACCCATGGATCAGAGCAGCTTGGGGCTGGGGGTGCTGCCTCATCTGCAGAAACCAATTCTCTTGTTAGAGTCCAGGGTCCTTGCCAAAGACTCACCCCTGTGATCTGGCACAAAGCAGGAGAGCTCAAAACAGAAGATTCAAAGCTAAATGAATCATGTTGTTGGTGGTTGGGCAAGTTGTCACTGGTGAGATTACTCCCTAGGTGGCAAAGCCCTGTTATCTGCTTGGTGTGGCTGTTGTGTCCCAAATCGTGTTTGGAATGGGACAGCTACAGTAGTGCAGAAGGCAGACATTTGCTGTTTCCCCATCACTCTGAGGCTATCAACTAAAAGAATGTTAGGAAGGAAGAAGGTAGGAAATTCGAGACTTCCAGGGACCAAGTCCGTAGACTGAGAGGGAAGGCCTGGGCTGGGTCATAGAATCTTGATGGGAAACTATTCCCTCAGCAAGAACAAGGTGGAGATGAGAAGAAGAGTCCATGCAAAATTGACAAGGGCTATTCTGATGGGTCTCACTGTACAGGAATTTTGGGTCTTCATGCTTTCTGGGTGTTCTGGTTTGGGTGAGCCCAAACCAACCAGAAGCCCACCCACCTGGTTTGAGTCCAAGTACCTCTTCTATTCACCAGTTCTCTGCTCAACCACTTACCACACTAGGCCTCATGTTCCTCGTCTGTTTAATGCTAGAGGTTGAGCCATAAATTCTGGCTATAAATTCTGTGTCTTATGAAGAGCTCATGTGTTCTGGAGTATATTAAAGAGCCACTCTCTGGGATTAATAACAGTACACGGCAGCCTTTTCATATTCTTTCCTTTTTCTACAGTTACTGCCCAATCAGCACTATAAAATATTCAAATCTTAAAATATAATTCATTGACTATGTCTTTTTTTAGCACCAAGTTGGAAGAAAAGTACATACATCAGTAGTTAATTGCTTACATGTGGAGCAACAGTTACACGCACATGGGAATAAGCTACAAAACATTTGAATGGGATGCTATTCACCCAAACAAACTCACTTTGAAATCTGGCACCAAACTAGAGCTTTGGCTCAGTCACAGGACTTCCATAGTTAACCATGATAACCTCCAAAAAACGTTTATGAAATAATCAACATGGAAGACAGAGTTAGGGTAGAACTTTATTCACTGTGTTCTGTTTGACGTATCCTATTGCACATAGTTAACTGAAAATTCTTTGGAAAAGGAACCTTTGCAAGATGATTTGTCACCTGGTTTAGGAATAGCTTTATAGCTGGTTTACAGAGCCACAGGCTCCCTAGGTACCAGCCTACGCAATGGCACGCTGCAGTTTAGTCAGGCCAAGACCTCGGAGTTAGCTTTGCCTCTTTTCTTCACTTTGTTGCAGTCTCCTTGGCACTCCTTTCAAGAGGTAACCAGAATCCATCTAACATCTCAACACCTTCCTCTCCTTCCATGATCTGGATCAACAGGGTCTCTTCCTAGTGACCTGAGAAACCCCCAGATAGGTCTCCCTGTTTGTAATTTTGCTCCCCTAGGTCTGTCCCCAACATATCAGCTGGAGTGTGAGAAGCATTACCACTCCAGGCAGCTCATGTCACTCTGCTGCCCGACGCTTTGGTGGTTCTCCATTCCCCATAGCATCAGCCCTAGTTCGCAGGGTCCTCACCTCCTCCATAATCTTCTATCTTGTCCTTTTTCTTCTCACCACTCCAAACTAGCCCCCCTCCCCAGTTGGTCCTGCACCCTCCAGTCAGGCTTCTGGGCATAGGGTTGCCCCCCACCAGGCTGCTCTTCTCTCAGACACTTTCATGGCCAACCACCTCCCCCACTTCAGCTGCTCAATTTCATCTTTCTGAAGCTTTCCCTCACCCTTCTATGTAATTCTGCAGCTAGTTCTCCAACCCCTTGGGATCCAAACACTTCCTGCCCTGATCTGCTTTTTTTTCCCCCATAGCATTTAGCAACTTCAGTATAATGCATCTATTGATAATGAATGTTGTTTAATTTCTGTCTTCTGCTAGAATGAAGTTCCGTGGGGGCAGGGATCTTTCCCAAACATGCACCCCAGTGCCAGGCAAATAACATCATTCAGATGACATTTCCTCTCGCACTCATGTGAGTTGAGATCAAATTGAACAATAAATGTTGGTCAAATATGATAAACCTAAATGTGTTCATTTAGAATTTTTTCTATGTTTCTGCTTCTGCATTGTCTAGCAATTATCCAGGACTGTGCTCAGTCAAGAAAATAAGATTCTAGCTAATTTCTGGAATATGTTTGTAACTGATTGCATCAAAGAACCTCACATGCTACCACTCATAAGTTTTTAATACAGTAGCCTCCCCACCACCAAATGAGCCCTTTCTAGAACACAAGGACCCCTTGCTTCCTCCCTGCAATCTTTAATTCATGTGTAAGAATTTTCTGGATAAAGCCTATACGTGATTATACTTTAAGGCTATCTCACTGAAATTTGTTCCAATTCCAGAAGAGATGACACATTCCAACCAAGACGACTTGAGAATAAAATCGGGTGGGTAGGGTGTGTTTCTCAATGGAGAAACATGGCTTTCTCCAAATAGCCCCACAGAGTGGAAGCTGGGGAATGAAGTTTGATTTTATGCTCTACCCTCTTTCCTTGTCCTGCTGGGCTCCCCATTAGCTGAGCCCAAACAGGGGCAAGAGAGCAAGAAGGCCCATGGAGGCAAGTCCAGAAATGTTCCCCCAAGAGCTGGAAGCAGGATGGAGAAGCAGAAGAGAGGTAGGTGGAGAGACAACGAGGGTGACACACATACAAAAAAAGAACTTTGACTCTTAGGAAGAGAGTCAGCATATCAACTCTGCCAATGGAGTTCAGAATTTAAAATTCAAATACATATAACACCAAACATAGTAGACATATACCTAAGTGTTTAATAACACACCTCTTGAAACTAGTACTTACACTTACCACCTGTAAAAAATAAAACAAAAATTCTGATTTTATTCCTTTCTAATCTTTATTTTTTTCATCTTTTTTTAAAAATTAAATCATAGCTGTGTACATTAATGTAATCACAGGGTACAATGTGCTGGTTTTATATACAATTTGAAACATTTTCATCAAACTGGTTAACATAGCCTTCATGGCATTTTATTAGTTATTGTGTTAAGACATTTTATATTCTACATTTAGTAAATTTCACATGTACTCTTGCAAAATGCACCATAGGTGTTTAATCTTTATTTTTAAATGCTGGTTGCAACCAGTTACATTGACTTCAAAACCTCACAGTTAGACAACCTCTAGCCAATCTCTTACCTCCACTGAAAAGGTAAGATCTTTCAAGGTTAAGAGGCTTGTCCAAATGTATAATGTATGTGATCATTTGGAATGATGTGGGTATATACACTCATTAGGAAAAAAAAAATTTCATCTACCCAAATGAACACCAGGGAGTTTGGAAAGGAGGAGTTCAGTATTGTACCCGTCAAGTGTTCTTCTACTCAACCATCAAGAAGATAAACAGCACTCATTGTCCTGGGAAAGAGGGGCAGCTTCAGAGGGGCCATGAGTTGAAGCCTTCCATCCAGTGGTGCTCCCTGGGATCCAGGGCTGTCTTCTTGGGGCAGGGGTGGCCATGGGGTATGTGTGTCTTCAACTCCCAGGTAATGTACATATTATGATGCTTCATGAAAGGGACTTGCTGGACACTAAGAAGGTGGCCCATGATAGTTTCGCCATGTTCGGGGGTAGAGGCTTATGAGGAAGCACAGGCCTGATATATATGTTATGTGTTGCTGACATTTGCACAGGAAGGCCCTCTGCTCTCAAATGTTTTATCCCAGAGAAGCTGCCTTTAATAACTTTGACAAGGAGCAGAACTCACTGGTTCCCCTTTGGCAGGAGTTTGGGCATTTCACTCATTTCAAGTCAGGACTAATAGTCTTAATGATTTTGAAGGAAACCTAAATGATTCCTTTATGCCTGGTCTGGATTGGCCGGGGTTCCACTTACAACCCACAACATGCTCACACATTCCACAGAAAAATAAACACCAGCATAACCATGTCTGTGCCATGCCACTTAAAATGGCCATTTTCTTAAGTACCCATTTTAAAAGCAACTTTGTTATTCTAGAATCCGCCCATTGAAAGCTGGCTTTTTGTATCTCTAGTAGGACGTTTTCATTGCAGGGACAAAAATGAAACATTAACTCTTTCAATAGCTTGAGAGCTGATGGATGCTTAAGGGAAAGAAGGAAGTCGGGGGAAATGCATCACTCCTGCTTGTTTGTGTGGGTCTCTTGCTCCCGACATACCCCCCCCCACCACGCATAGGTAGACTGGGTTGTCATCCCTTCAGATGTCCTGCACCAGCTCCTGGACGGCTATCAACTGAGGAACTCTGTCCTCCACCCGCCATGCTTTCCTTGCTCCAGAAATCCTGCAATGATATTTCCTCCCATGCACCAGCATTTGTGAAGTTCACCTGCATGCTAGGCAGGTACAGGTGTGAACAGGTGTGTGTATGTAGACGGTGGGAACTGGGAGAGAGCAAGATGAATAAAATATGGGCAGTCCTTTAATTCAGATGCCAGGGGGAGACAGAACGACTGAAAAGCAACATCCCAACCCACGGCAGTTGGATTTCAGAGGACTGGGCTGGAACAGAGCAGGCTCGCATCTCCCCGTGCCCAGCACCAGGCCTTTCCACCTTCGGGTGATCTTTCTTGCATCAGTGTCAGGTCAGCATGACGAGGGCTTTACCACCTTGCTTCTGATCACTGAAGAAGTGATCATGGTTATGAACACCAGCAGCTGTGTGTACAGGTCGTGGCCAGAAACATCCACGGTACACACACTCCCCATCCACCAGGCCACCAGAGGTCCCCAATTGTATTTGGGAAGTAACTTGAGATGTTTTTTTCCTTCAAGAAATTCTGCAGAAAATGTATTTTTTTAACTTTTTAAAAAAAATTTTAGAATAGTTCTGTATTTATAGAAAAGTTGGCGTGATGGATTCTGCATACATCATACCTGGTTCCCCTATTGTTAACGTCTTGCATTACTATGCGCAGTTGTTATAACTAATTAACCCATATCAATAAATTATTATCAACTAAAACCACACTCTGCATATTTTTTCCTATTTGCCGAAGGTCTTTTTTCTGTTCCAGGAGCCCTCTAGGGTAGCACTTTACGTATAGTTATGTTTCCTTGGGGCACCTCTTGGCCATGACGGTTACTTAGACTTTTTGTTTTTGTTGACCTTGATAGTTTGGGAAGTATTGTCAGGTATTTTGTAGAATGTTTGTCAATTTAGATTTGCCTGACTTTTGTGTTGTTGTTAATCATAGCTAGACTAAGTGTTCTATTTACTTTTGGGAACATAAATATAAATGTTTCTTGTATAAACATAGGCCAAACATATTGTACTGAAAGGTATGTATGTCCTATGAAGTTTAGGTGTTTGGGATTAAAAAACAATAGACACTTTACAGAGAACATGTCCACTTCACAGGATATATCCGTGTAGAGATACAGTAAATGACAACAAAGGTTCCTTAGATCTCAGCTACACTAGGCACATCTGAAAGTTCCTCTCTTTTAGCACCCCAAATAACTACGGTGTTATCACAGATATCACTCAGTATAGTTTAGTTACTTGCTGTAACTAACAACCTACAATTTTTAGTGAGTTAACAAAATTGAAATACATTTCTCACTTGTGCCATAAATTTAGGACTTCTAGGTAGGGCTGTTGTCTTTCCGTGGGTACCTAACAGTCAGTCTTTTTTCTTTCTGAAACTGTCATCCCATGGGTCTTTACAGTTCTTATCTGTATTAGTGAGTGGACAAGATAAGGGGGACAGCTTGGAGAATTAGACAGGAGGTTCTTTGGGGCCAGACCGAGAAATGGCACTAATTACTTCTGTCTACATGTTACTGGCTAGAGCTCAGTCACCTGACCCTTCTCAATTGCAAGGGAAGCTGGGAAATGCACTCTAGCCCTTGCACCAGGAAGGCAAAGAATGGGGAAAGTGTGAACACCTGACAGACTTTACCACTCCATGAGCTATGTCATACTGAGTTTCCAGTAGATCAACGGGGATAAAGTGACTTGGAAGATGCATGCTATTCTTTTCTTACAGATGTTCCTGTTTCGATTTGGTAAGTTTTCTTGAGGGTTCTATAGAGAATGTCTCCTGTGTAGGGACTTCCATAACCACAATGATACTTCCTCAAATGCTGAAGTTCATCCCTTAAAACAAAATAGTGGGAAAGGGGAAAAAGGTGGAAACTAAAGAGAATTATCACATCAAACAAATATGCCTTAGACTAAATATACATAAAATTATTAAACCAGATGGTTATAAGTAATAGCTTATTACCTACATTTATGGAAATGGGAACCAACCAGAGACTCATTAAAGACAGCCAAATCTAAAAGTGTTATCTCAATCGAAAGTCAAATTCTAATATGTACCTTTGTTGAGAAGAATGAACTGGGTCTTTCTTTTTCAAACAGAGCTACTCTCCCTTTCATTTTTTTTTTTTAATGACCTTCCTCAATCTGAGCTATAGTATGTCTGGATGCTAATTGTCTAGTAGTCTAGACAGTGATGATATTATGACCAAGTTATGCACAGATAATCACTGTGTCACTGTTTCCAAAGCTGCCTACACATATTGCTTCACTGGACACACTTGGCATGTGCAATTATTCTCTTGATATTTATTTTCACCATGTAAGTAGAGAATGCTTAATCAAACCATCCAGTGAACCGAACATTTTTTTTTTTTATAATTCAAATGAAATATGAGTCTTAAAGCTAAGAGAAAAAATACTATTAATGTACTTTATACTTTTTGCCTTCTGGGGCCATGAACCCTGTGAAATGTTTCTTCCCCTGTTCACCAGGGATAGATCTTGCCTAAGTCCCTCCAATAATTTCTATAAATCATTCCTATCCAGATGGATTGGCTTGCTTAAAGCCATTTTGATAAAAGACGTCCAGGATTCTCTGAAGATAACTTTTATGCAGCCTGAGCCAATGCACAGGTTACAGTAAAATGAAACAACTTGGCTTTTTGGCTTATTCAAAAGGAAGCATTTGTTTTTTAAAAAAAACCACCATCATAATGAAGTATACAAGCAGCAGTGTCATGACATCTCTGCACCCACCTGAAGCAGAGAGCCTAAAATCAATGTAGAAATGAAAAACACTATGGTTTGGATAGTGGGAGGATGTTCCAGACACAGTGGATAACAAGGTTTATTTTTGGCATGGAAGGAGAGAGTGATCAAAGGGACCTGGAAGAAGTTTGTTTGGCCAAGGAAAAGGCATAGACGGGAGAAACAGGCAGACATTCTGGCTTGGCAAATGGGTGGTGTTGATACAACATGCCTTTGAGGACAGTTTATATGCCCTGATGTACTGTTTTACGTGCTATTTCCACCATCACGATCATCCCCAGGGTTACTGTATTACCTACGGAGGCTTGTTAAAGAAAAATCTGTGGCTAGAAGGGGTAAAATGGGACCTTCCCTCATTCCTGTGATAGAAGCCTGCTTTTTCTCTAACACCATGGAAATGAGACACAGCAGATTAATTTAAAATTTACCTGTGCAATTTCTGAGCTCAGCTATCTTCTAGAATAGATGAGGTAGGCCCAAAGGGAAGGGTGGTGAAGTAGGGTTCACTGGGCACCTGGAAGACCAGAAGAAGTTTTTCATGCATCTCCTGGGAGGGGTGGGTGCAACTCACCCATTACAAGTTTGCTTTGCTTCATAATTCTGAGTAAAGCCCATGCTTCCCAAAAGTGGGGGACTAAATTGTGGCCCACATCCGAAAGATATATCTACTCAGAGCCTGTGAATATGATCTTATTTGAGAAAAGGGACTTTGCAAATGTAATAAGTTAAGGATATTGAGATAAGATCATCCTGGATTGAGGATGGGCCCTAAATTCAATGAGGACAGATGCCTTATAAGCAGCAGAGGAAATGACAACCGGAGAAACACAATGGTGTGAAGCAGAAGGTAGAGGATGGAGCTATGTGTCTACAGGCTGAGGAATGGCAAGGATTGCTGGCAGCCACCAGGGCTGGGAAGACGTGAAGAACAAATTCTCCTTCAGGACCCCCAAAGGGAAGCAGCTGGCACCTTGATTTTGGACTTGTGGCCTTCAGAACTGTGAGTGAATAAATTTCTTTTGTTTTAAGCCCGCAAGTATGTAGTTATTTCTTATGGCAGCCTTCAAAAATGAACATACCAAACAAGGAACACTGACTCATGATCACATCTCTGTCCCAATCCCACTCCATCTTCAAAGTATTTTACATGTAATAAAATATATATAATGGACAACTTACCATTTGAACCATTTTTAAGCATTTAATTCTGGGCTATTAAGCATATTCACAGTGTTGCATACCCATCACTATGATCAATCTCTAGAACTTTCCGATCATCCCAAACAGAAACTTTATGCCAATTAAACAAACACTAACCCTCCATTTTCCCTCCTGGTAACCCCCAGCAACCGCCATTCTATTTCCTGGCTTTTAAATTCAGCTAATCTAGATACCTCGTATAAGTCAACTCTTGGATGTGGTATCTTTCACTAAGCAACATGTCCTCAAGGTTCATCCACGCAGTACCGTGTGGTCAGTATTTAATTTCCTTTCTCTGTTGTATGCATAGACTACACTTCATTTGTCTATTCTTCTGTCAGCAGACAGAGGAGTTGCTTGCATATTTTGGCTGAATAATGCTGTTGTGAACGTGGGTGTCCAATCATCTCCTAACTCTCAAAATACAGCAGGACTTCCATAGCTAACCACCTTCCTACATTGATCATCTCCTTAAGTTGACCTAATTTTCATAGACAGGACATGTACCATATGTGTATATCAGTACAGCAGGCCTAGTCACTTGTGTGGACTACCTCTGTATGCTGACCAGCTTGTTACAGTCCCTTGGGTGGTCAATTTACAGAAGTTCTACTGTATTTTACTTCTTCCTTGCTCTATCTCTCGAACTTCTTTTCTTCCTTTCCTCCTTCTAACTGGACTGATCCCTGGACCAGACTCCTCCTTACTTTCCTACAACCACCACCCTTGTATACACTTTCCACCCTCAGTAATGCTTTTTCAGGACAGTTCTTGGCAGTGAGGTATGCAGAGTGTCTGTGTAGATATTTCAGGGAGATTTGAGACTTGGGGGAAGAAGCCAATGGCAAGTAGGATTGGGCATTATGAAAGGGGCCAAGAGACTTTGTCAAGGCTGAATTTGCATAGTAAGCACAATGATTTTGCTTGTAATTTAAATGACAGATCAACAAAAATATCTAGCTCTTTTATTAAAAAGGGATATTCCTCAGATATAAGTCCTTTATATAAGTCCCACAAAGCATGAATTGTCCATATCAAAGCATCTTATTACTGCTTCACCTTGAAGTGGCTTTGGAGGCCTCACAGTTTTCACAGGAAGCTTCACTTCCATGCTTGGAGTGTATCCCAAGTTCAAGATAACTATATAATTTATTATCCAATTAAAATTGGAACACTTTTGCAAGTGAAAATGAATATATGAATAGTTGCCCCAAAGACAACTGGCCCCAGTTAGGACTGTCTGGACAAAGGGATGTGTGCTTACCTACCAAGCCTCCCTTCACGTCTCAGTCTCACTCCAATCACACTCCCTCTGTCTAGAGCACCCACATAGCATCTTGGTTACTCCTTCCTGGGAATTCCAAATAGGATACAATCTCTCTAAACATGTATTTTGTGATATAGAGTCCCAAGCTACCAAGTAACATGAGATTGACATTGTGCCCAAACTTAATGATGCATGATGTGTATTTTTTTATTCTTCCTAGCTTCCCCCACCCGAAACATGACATAGATAGCAAGTGTGAACCAGCATACCTACAAAAAATACACTGTTCATTCTATCTCTTGTGGAGAACCAAAAATTATTTTATTAGCCTATTGTACCTTTTCCTTCTTGCAGCATTTTTATTTTGAGAAGAACAAGTTTTGGTGGCATGAAGAACAATCTCACACAAATAGAACAAGTATTCTCTGCTAGGAATAGCCAACACTTACCTCCGAAGGGGGAAAATTCTAGCTTCTATTTATTTATACTTGCTTTTTTCCCTCAACAATTGCTGTCCTCTATAATTTAAACGTCTGCAAAAATAGCAGTTATGTAAACATTAATGCATAAAAAACTATCATTTCAATGTAGCCTGCAAATCCTAGTAGCTGAACATTAAGGAATCATGAGATTTTTTTCTCTAAGCAAGGGGAGGGAATTCACAATCTTTTTATCCCTAAAACGCACCCTTCAAAGCTTTTCAAGTTCAAATTGTTGAGCAGGCCTGGATTACCATTAGTTTTGCATTTTAGTAAATGCTCATTTTCCATCTGCCTCTGAGGAGATGCACTTTTCCTTGCCCATGACAGACTTATTTTATTTCTATATTTGTTGGTTTTCCACTGATAAGCATAGAGTCTTTCTTTCTCTTTCAACATAAGTATTCTTTTTCTTACTCTAATATAATACATATATATATTCCAACAAGCCTGGCTTTAAAATATCGTTCAATTACCTCATTTGCTATAAAAATCATAGCTATATGCCCATAACGTGGAAAAAAACATCCTCACATTCTGAGTAAAAGTGAAGATGTGCATAGTGACCCCAAAGGGATATGTGCTTACCTGCCAAGCCTCCCTTCACTCCTCAGTCTCACTCCAATCCCACTTCCTCTCCCAGAGGACTCACACATCATCTTGTTTACTCCCTCCTAGGAATTCATGAAATTCCCAGGAAAGTTCATGAAATTATGACAAGACTGATGTAATTCTAGAAGGTATTGGCACAACAGAAGAAAAAGATAAATGAAAATATGGGGTGTGGAGTAGAAGAGAAATTTACAAAAGTGAAAGCACAGGTAAGCTCTTTCCCTGTGGATATCAAGTCTCCCAGCCTGGAGCAGAGATCTCTCATACAACTGCCCAAATCTAGAATCCATAGTAGCCCAAGTCTGGCCTTATACCAAATCATACTTTCCGACTTCAAATCCTTGGAATTATCTAGAACTCCAAATTTTGAGAATAGCATCTTTTGAAACTTCCAGAAGACTTCATCTCCTTACCCCCAAGAGTCCAAGTGGATTAAGGAACTTATATCTTCTACAACTACATGACATGCTCATGGTTGCTAGTAGCTATAACAATTATAGTAACCATTCATTCCATCTGCATTCACTGAGCTCCTATCATGGGTAAGATACTGTGCTAGACACAAACATTTAGCCAAAAGAGTGGATAGTCTAAGGGGAAAGAAGATACATCAGCAATAAGCTCAGAATCTAACAGTAGAACAGATAGTGAGACAGTCTGAGAGTATGAGACTGGAAGGGCTAGTTTTTACAGAGAGCTTCATGGAAGAGCTAATCTTTGAGTTGATCTTAAAGGAAGAGCCAGAAGACAGCCAGCATATAAGCCTAGTGGCCATAGGAATGTGGAAGAACATTCCATCCATCTTCATGGCAAGTGAAGAGGTCTAATGCTTGAACTATCACAAGACAAGTAAATGCTCCTTTAAGACTAGAGCTGAGTAAAAAATGAAAAGGGGGGGGGAAACAATAGATTCTACAAAAGATAGATTGGAACCATGAGTAAATTAATTAATAATTTTTCTAATAAAAGGATTCTTCCTTCTTAGAAATATTCAGAAAGGAGTGTTTAATTTTCTAAAAGAAATAGCTCATTTTATGAGTATTGTTCTCCCCCCCCCAAAAAAAAAATTTCATTCTTTAACATCTTTTGACAGTGACAGTATTTGTGGAAGGATTTGGGAAGTAATTTGGGTTAGATGAGGTTATGAAAGGTGGGACCCTCATTAGGTGATTAGTGCCCTTATATGAAGAGTTACCAGAGTGTTTGCTTTCTATTTCTTTCTAACATATAAGGGCACATCAAGAAGGTGGCTGTCTATAGGTTGGGAAAAGAGCCCTCACCATCATGTCCCAGCCTATGGAACTGTGAGAAAATAAATGGTTGTTGTTTCATTCACCCAATATTTTATGGAAGCTTGATCAGACTAAAATGGTGGGTTTATTCTGTTAACAATATTTTGAAACTGATAACAGTGAACTTTATACTGAGTATTTGGAAAGAAAAGTGTCTAAACAGCTAAAATATTTCAGCAATAGAACAATGGCTTTTCTAAAGACTATGCAGTAAGAGATCACATTGTTCAACAACTTGGAAAAACACTTAAAGGAAGAATGAACTTGCTAAAAGAAAGCACTACTTTTTGTTTAATTCTAAAGTAAACGCTTGAGAAATATGGCTTAATAAACAAAAATAGGCAAGGAAACAGTGACCAATGTTTCTTAGAACACAGGTAATTTTCCAATAGACAGTAAATGGGAAGTGATGAAACTTCAGTAAATACTGGATTGAATCATACAAAACTGACATTTTGTAAGCAAAGCTGATCTCATAAGAGCAGTTTCATATAGTTTAACCTAACACTGATGTTTCTGCAATTAGATTCTTAACATGTGAGTTTTATGTAATTTACTACACTTCATAGTGCTGGGAAATAAGCTATTAACTGAACAAAAATTGGTCCTTAGAGTAACTTTTTCTAATTTAATTGTTTTATAATCTGTGATAAACCAGATTACTAGTAATAAAACTGATAATTATGAAATTAATAGAATTTTATCCTTGACTATATTTCAGAGAATAATTTCTTAGGAAAGAAGATTAAATGTTAGTTAGTATAAAGTATTTAATTTCAGGGTTCTTGCCTTGCAACTGATTTCTTTTTAAGAGGAAAATAAACTGAATTTATATTAAAAGTAAACAATTATATTTTTATGTCAGTGGAAAAAAATATCTGTTGTTTTAAATAACCACAAGATCATGAAGTTACATCCTTTGTGGAAGATGGGTCCCAAACCAGGGTTTTAAACTCTATTGACTGTTTCCCTCTTAACACAAGGTATTTTTGGAATTATAATTTTCCCACAAAAATATTATTTCTTTCTCTAAGTGAAAATGTATAAAAGCCAATCTTTCCTTAGTACATCTGGTGAGTAAGACTCTGAGTCAGTTTAATCTAATTCTGTCCATAAGAAAATAATTTAAACACACACACCTGGCATGCACACATCTGTACACACAATTCTACACACAGAAGCTTGTGTGTACACACACACACACACATACACACACACAGCAGCAGCAGCAATGAGAAATAGCACAGGCTCTGATAGCTCTTTTTTTGTGTATAGCAAAGAAAAAAAAACTTTGTTATCAACAATTAACACTAATTTAATTGTAGTGTTTTCTTTAAGAATTACTATTTTACTAATTATTTTATAGACTCCTTTCATTTTTAAATAGGTGATATACACATGTGGAAAAAAGTGTAAAAGACACTAAAGGGTAAGTGGTAAAAATTGAGACTTCCTCCACGCCTCAAACCTCCTTAACTTCCTTTCAGAGTTAACTCCTGCAGGGATGTTTCTAGAATCTTCCCAGACATACTGTATAATACATGGCAGCTTTCACAGCACTGCCCATGGGACTGTAACTCAATCGACACACGCAAGTGAAAATTTTCTAGTAGCCACCTTTTAAAAGTGACAAAAAATGTTAAATTAAATTTACTATTCTATTTTATTTAATCCAATGTAAGCAAAATGTTATTTCAACATGTAAACAGTATAATAACATTAATGAGGTATTTTACATTCTTTTTCCCCTCATTAGACTTTAAAATTCAGTGTATTGTTTATCCTCAGAGAGCACATCTCCATTCAAACCACCCACATTCACCATGGATCTCAGTCACTGTGTCGCTCTGGTGGACTGCACAGTTCTATGAAGTCGTATAAAGCTTAAGAACCTCTTAAAAAGTAATGTACAATCCTTTTTGAAAAATATTTTCATACAATGTACATTGTTCTTCATCTTATTACTATTTCAAACATTGTTAGAGATGCATACTCTTGGTACCAATATTATAAAATACGACAAATAAAGAGAAAACATTTTAAATTAGCTATAGTTTCATTTTAGCATTTAGTACAAGGATAGCACTAAACCTCAAGGAATACATACGTAAGTAAATTTTACTCAATAACATGTAAGTCTTCATTAAGTTGTGTGTGTTAAATACATACAGCATTTGTATGTTAATTACACCTCAACAAAATGTTTGTTTTTTTTTTTTTCCAAAGAGGAAATAATTAAAACCACCATTTGCCAAGCAAAAAGCAACCAAACAAACAAAAAATCCGGGCTCAAAGGGCTGCGGAAGAAGTCTATTAAGATTCTTGTTGTGAGGTAAGGGACCTCATTAGTCAATAATAAATGTAAAATATAAAATCAGTTTCTCTCTCTCTCTCATCTGGTTTCTCACTATCCATATGGAGAGCCAAGGGGGGATACTGTCAACAGCTTCTTTTTGGTTTGGGTTTATTGTTTTATTTTAGTTGGGGTGGGGGAGCCACGTAATACATTTGATTGAACACATAACATGCTTTGACTTTGAAAACAAGGGTAAGCAGGCTTATTCTCTGCCTGGAGCCAACTTATGGCTTCATACAGCTGTGTTTGGATATGTAGATATGGTACAGAAATTTGGAAAATTACCACATGAAATTATTGTTTATCTTTTCTTCTCAGGGGAAGAAAGGGGAACAAAGTTTTGAATAAGCTTTTCATTGATGAATAAAAATCTCAGTGTCTAGTTAACTACGAAGTCTGTAACATAAAATCATGTGATTCTGCACCATGGACGGAACACTGGGCCCAGATTCAAGAATGCTCTGTGTCAGTTCTCCCTCTAACCCCGGCAGACTCCGGGTGTAATCTTAAGACTCCCACTTAACCTGCTGGATCTCAGGACCCTGCCCCATAGAATAGAAGGTGGGACCAGGAATTTGTGCAAACATCACATGATTCTTCTTGCCATAGATCTAGGCAATGTTGAGACCCCATCTCTGAAAACAGCTGGGCATTGTGGTGGGTGCCTGTAATCCCAGCTACTCAGGTGACTGAGGCAAGACAATTGCTTCAGCCAAGGAATCTGAAGTTCCTGTGTGCTATGACACCGCCGTGCTCTATGGGGGTGAAAAAGTGAGACTCTGTATAAAAAAACCAACAAAAAACCCCTTCCTTCCAAAGTGACTATTTTTAGTATTAGTTTAAAAAAATGTGTTATGCACAAAAGTATCTCTGGATAAAAATTTTCAGTCGTCTCCTTATGGGTTATAGCAGTGACTGGCAAAATACAACTTCCAGGGCCACGAGTTTCTGTGTGGCCCTTGAGCTAGGCATAGCTTTTATATTTTAAGTGGTTGGGAAAAAATCATAAGAATATTTCATGACATGGAAATTACATGAAATTTAAATTTCAGTGTTCATGAAGTTTTATTGGAAAACGTCTATTTATTGTTTATGTATTGTCTAGGGCAGCTTTCTACAGAAGTCAAGGAGACCCCAGGACTCATAGAACAGTGGCTCACACCTGTAATCCTTACACTTGGGGAGGCTGGGGTGGGAGGATCACTTGCATTCAATAGTTTGAGACCAGCTGGAGCAAGAGCAAGATCCCATCTCTACTAAAAATAGAAAAATTAGCCAGGAGTGGTGACATATGTCTGTAGTCCCAGCTACTCAGGAGAATTACTTGAGCCCAGGAGTGTGAGGCTGCAATGGGCTATGATGACATCATAGCACTCTACCCCAGGCAACAGAGCAAGACCCTGTCATATATTTACTATACAGAAAAAGTTTGCTGCCCCTGGATTTACAGTATTTGAAAACATGGTGATTTGCAGATAGAAGAGTTGACACTTATTAAGGCACTTAGAATATGCCAGCATTGTGCTAAGTAGTGCGGTTAGTTCTCTTAAGACATAAAGAGAATACTTATGAGAATACTTATAAGTATACTTACCTTATAAGTAAGTATTCCTATCAGCCCCAATTTGGCAGAAGTAATTTAGGCTTGCCCACCTCATGCCCACTCTGGCTTGCCATGTTGTACAAAAGTGGTGGGACCAGGATTTGACTCCTCGTCCAGCCACGTAGAGCCTTTAGTTTAGAAAAAGCTCTTGGGCCTTTACCTTCTGTTACAGAACATCAGCCTCTCTTCTCCTCTAATCAAAAGACACAGATGCTTTTGTGGGGGGAGGCGTACAATGTGCTGGTTTTATACACAATTTGAAATACTTACATCAAAGTGATTAACACAGCCTTCACTGTACTTTCTTAATTATTGTGGCAAGACATTTATACTCTACACTTAGTAGACTGGACATGTACTCTTGACACAGATGCTTTTTGGCATTGCAGAAAGGGCCAATCTGAATGAGGGATTGCCTTTAGGACTGGAAATTAACATATTCCACTTAAACCCACCCAAGCACATAGTGGGTAGCAATGCAAACGTGGACAGTTAAGAAAGTCAGACCTTCAAAATAGCAAACAACGTGTGGTGGTAGTTCAGCAGCAGAGTGGCCTCCTCAGTCAATAAGCCTCTGCCCATTCCTGATATAAGTGTTCCTGATGTCAAAGAAAATAAAAAATGAGAAAGGCCATGTACTTAGTTCTTCATGGAACTAACTAACTTACTCAGCTTCAAGATAGTCTTGTATTAAGAGATTACATCCTCTCAAATTTCGGGTGTAAAAGATAGTCTTTGTTATGAATAATTATACTATACCATAGGCTTTTTTCTCTAATATACTTAATTGATACAATTTAAAATGTAGACAACCCTATTTCAGTCCTTTATTTTTTTTAATTTAGTTTTATTTCTAAGTTTTTGGTCTGCGCAATCCTAAATCTGTGACTCTCTGGTTTACATGTCCTATGACCCAGTAGGTCTAGGTCAAGTTCTAGGAAATGATCCTCTGGATATAATGTGTCCTATCAGAAACAATCTCCAAATAAAAATATACACGACCAATTATTAATAAAAAGCAACATTTCAAAAGAATATTATGCAATGCTTAAATTGTGGTATTAGTCATATGATAAAACAACACCTGGTCATTAAAAATCTCTTGTGTAATGCATTTCATGGCATAGGAAATGTTCACTATATAATATTAAGAACTAAAAGAGAAACATAATTCTCTATATAAAATAAGATTGCAACTTAGTGAAAATTAAATGTCTATTTGTAATGCACGGAGAAAACTGTCCCTAAATGTTAGTGACAAATTTTTTTCAGATCAAGAATGTTTCCTTCAACTGTTGTCTTTACCAGGCAGTCTGGGCTTTAATTGCACACGAAATCCGCTTTTTGGTGCCTTTGCCTTCCGTTTCTCGTCCATTCTTCTGTCATTTTGCATTTCACTCTTGTGTCCTGGGAGGGCCCTGAATGACCATGGCAGTTTTGGTGGTATCAGTTGTGCCTTTAGCCCCGTGCAGTGAAATCTTGGATCCTATGTGACTCTGGGTTTCTTTTTGATCCTTCTTCTTGTTCCTGTCCATATCATCACAGTTTTCTGCCGCTGTTCCGGAAAGACCAGATATTTTGGCATCTTAATTGCCAAATTAATTTCTTCTGGTTTCCTTGGTAAACAGTATTAAGATGGCTTCTCTGAATGGCATTTCTCAGCCAAGCATTTCTGTCCTCTTGGCCTAAAGTAATTTTTAATAGATTGTATTTTATCTTGTTTATTCTTAACAGAGGAGAAACATCAACAGACTCAGGACTTGCCGCCTGGAGGAGGCCCCGCCCCTGTTCTTGCTGCCCACGTGGGAGCGGCCAGAGCCCAGCCGGATGGCAGAGTGACTTTCGTCTTCCTCCCCAGTGTTTTCCAGTGTGTATCTGTTGGACGGAAGAAGGAGCTACCCCCACAGCGTTGAGGTTTCTGCCACCGTGAACCAGTGGGTGCAGCAGACTCCCCAGCCTCAGAGGTCCCTTCTGAACTTCCTTCTCCCAGTGGCACTGTTTAGGGGAGAGTTATCATGTTGCAGTCCTAATCCCCAGTGCCTCAAAACGCGATCGTCTTCAGGGAAAGAGTGTTGTAGGTGTCACTTAGTTAAGATGTGGTCCTAGCAGCGAAGCGCGGTTCACCCCAGCATGACTGGTGCCCTCATTAAGGGTAACTTGGACACAGACATGAGTGCAAGGCCAGTGCCACAGGAAGATGAGGGGAAGGGGGGGGGATGCCTCTCTAAGACACAGAAGGAAAGCCAAAGATGGCGAGCAACCCACCAGAGCCAGGGGACAGTCATGGACTGATTCTCCCCACAGCTGAGCACCAGAAGCTCAGAAGGTGCTTCTTTTTGAGGACCCTGATCTTGACAACAGATGTCTCTTCTTTAAGCTAGCTGTTCATGGTGCTCTCCCAAATTGCTGCAAACACCTGGGCCTGCTAGCTGATCAGTCCTTAGTCCCAGAGGACTCAGCCTTCCTGGCTCCATTGAGGTCAACCAGTGCTCCAATGTGGTAAGAATCACCCCCTGGCTCCTCACACACAGTGGCCCTCTCCACCAGGGCCACCTCCTCTGCCTGAGTCTCCCCTCATCCCAGCCCAACCTCACACGTACAACCTACCCTCACCATGGACACTCAGCCCGGGCATCCTCGGCTAAGCTCAAAGCCCTTTCTACATTTGTCTGGGACTGAGGGGGCTCCCCAGACACAGGGCTTCCAGTGCTAAAACCAAGAAAGTCTTGGGCAAATGGAGCAAGTTATTCACCCTGCCTTTGCTGGTCTTCCTGTAATTCCTCATACGTATCTTTCTAAAGTTTGGCTTCCTAAATTTAAAGTAGGATGACCTGATTTCTGTGAGGGTAATCTGGTCCCATCAAATTCACACTAGACCATAACTTCCTTCAGAACAATGGATTACAACTATAATCATCTTGTATGGACTTGCATGAGTATTTTGCATTCCTCTTTTTTTTTTTTTGCATTCTTTTTTCATTTTCCTAATTTAATTTGAAAGATAATTTCACTACAGATCAAGAATCTTTTTGACAATAAAATGTTTGACAACAAAAATTCTCTATTTACATTGATTTGTGTTTTTCTTTCTCACACCTGTATCTTAGAAGTTCATAGTAGGTGCTCAGTTCACATTTCTAAAGGAATGAATAGTAAGAACACGGCCGAATCTCTTCAGGGTCACCTTTGCGCATGCGCGCGCACACACACACACACGCACGCACGCACGTTCATCTCTTCACCTACTCAGCCTTCCCCCTCGGCTGCTGTGTTCTGGGCACTGTGCTCTCCTTGGCAGCTTTCACGCCCTCCTCAATGGGTGTCCCTAAGTAACATCACTCCAGAACAGTCCTCTGTGGCAGCTACTTTATCTAACAACTGCATTTAAAGGAAACAATAACTGCCTGGCATGCCAGCAAGGTAGTTTTCTAAAAAATCAAAATTTGAAATCCATCAAGTACCTTGAAAAAATAAACTTCATCTAAAAGTTGTTTGGTTGTTTCTTCTTAAATTAAGCACAGCTTTCATACCAGAAGTTGCCATAAGTCCCCCCTTCTTAACTGATAGCGTATGAATGGAAAAGTAATCAATGTAAAGAATAATTCCCTGGAAAATGATCAATTTGACAGCACTAGGGAGTAGTTTGATATGGTCAATAGTCAATTCCCAAAGTTTTCTGAAAACGATGAAAAATCTGAGAAAAATATTTCAAGAAATTTAAGAAATATATATCCTAAGTTACATATTATATATGTTTGATTTTCAAGAATAAGAAAATATTCATAAACAAAGAAAATAAAAGCCAATCCATAATTATACTGCTCTTAACACAAGCAAGTGAACATCTTTATAACACATAACTATACTTCTCGAAAATGCTATGAATCTCTATTAGTATGTTGATACACAAAAATGCCAATTTTTGTGATTTTTGACAATTCTGCAAGAAGTATTATTTTGACAAAATATTTTGTATATCTTTGTTTGTTCCCTTAAAATAAAAGTGAAGAGTAGAATCAGAACGTTTTAAAACAATAACTGAGAAAATGACATGAAGGCTGTGTTGATCAGTTTGATGGAAGTATTTCGGATTGCATGTGAAAACAACACACTGTACCCCAGAAGTGTATTAATGTACATAGTTACCATTCAATAAAAAAAAAAAAATCTAGAGGTGTCGGGCAGCACCTGTGACTCAAAGGAGTAGGGTGCCCACCCCTTATGCTGGAGGGGGTGGGTTCAAACCCATCCCCAGCCAAAAACTGCAAAAAAAAAAAAATCTGGAAGTGTCATCAACAAAGATGTTGTGAAAGTAGCCCAGAAGTGTACAAGTAATCAGAAAATAGCAAAATAATCATCAGAAGTAATAGATTTAGACACAAAGGCAGAAGTGCTTCAGTATTTGGAAGATGTTGAAAAGCTAATATTCGTCTCTAAATCAGTGATATATATTATTATTCTAAAATTTTCACTGTTCCTTTTTTTACTCTTATGTTAAGTACTATAAAAATTTCATTTGAAAGATAGAATTTTTTGTTCTTGGTGTGAGGGGGACTCACTGTCCATTCTTAACTGGGTCCCAGGGCCATACCTTCCTTCTGAAGGGCCTTCGGTGTTCTAGAATCACTTTCTGCTCGTACCAAGAGAGGCTTGGTGTCACTGCTGCCAACAACTCTGGGCATGTAGGTACCTTCTCTAGACTTAATGTTGAACTTTTCCATCTTGAGCATGTGTAACTTTTCTTATCATTTAATACCATCTTATTTACCATTTGGCACAAAGTAGATGTTCAGACATTTTTACCAATATTATACCACTGCATTTTCAAAATAACCTAGAGAATGAAGCATGTGTGTCATAGTGGTGGAGCGCTTTGCGCAAAGTCACCAAAGATATGAGCCCAGCTCCATCCTGCTCTAATCCCCTGCTCTTTTCATCAATCTCTACCCCAGTTCTTCTCTTGCAAAGGCACTTCCAGAACCTCACTACTGGGGAGGGGGGGTATCACCGAAGCAAATGAATGTCCAAATATAAGATAAGTCAGGAGATAGATATGTCCATAGGTCATTTAACTTTCCTTGGGAGTATTTGAAGAAGATGAAAAATCCACTGTTCAGAGACCAAAGACCCCCTTTTCTCTTGCACACACAGACAAATCTACTAACAAAAATAGTCATTAAATCTATATTAGAAATCTGGGCAGTCCAATGTCTGAAGCTGTATTAACGACACTATGTCTGATTGAAAAAAAGAAATGTTACTTGCTACCAAGGCACTCGGGGAGGCTGAGAGAAAGACATCTGCTTCATTAATAGTATCCTTGCCAGGAGGGCGAATGACATTAAGAAGGTCTTCTTTCCCCAGTGGATTTGGTTCTAAATACATTACACAAGTGACACTCAAAAAATTTACCCCTAGGAGATCGCTTTGACCAGTAATTCTAGGGCTTTCCTTCGCAATCCTTTCTATAGAGAAAATTCCCAGTGTTGCCCTAAATTAATGGACATATTTGTTCGTACATGAAAGAGCAAATTCCTCCTATGCATGCCTTCGGTCAAGGCAGCCAGGGCCAGCAACAGGATCCGCAGGTGCGGCTTCCAGCCTCTTCTCTGTGCTACATCAGGAGAAAAGCCTGTGGTAATCACAGGACAGCATACCATAAGCTGTCCCTCCAGAACACTTGCCAGTAGCCTGAAACTGCCACAGGGAGGTCAGTGAGAGACGGAGGGCCGTGGGCCTTCCCTGCCAAATCATAGTTCAAGCAAAGGGCACTTGTGCAGAGGGCGTGTGTGACTCTAGAGGAACCGTCCTCAGATAGTTCACCCTCTACGTGGCCCTCTTGACTCCCCAACCCCACGTCCCTTCTCTAATTTGTATCCTTCCCCAGTTCAGCCCCTGAAAACAAGCTGGCCAAACACCATCATGGCCAAACGCCATCTCATAAACACCAGGAAGAACAAAATGAAACAAAGAACATTTGTTTTAAGAAACTCCATAGTGAAGACGTTAACAAACCGTAACACCCTATTTACCTGCACAGAACTGTCAAAACTCAGTTTTCCTCAATAAATAAACACCTTCAGGATTGCCTTTCTGAGAAATAGTTCTTTTCAAATAGTCAGTAGGAGAAATTATTTTTATTCAATTGAGCTGGTATTTCCTAAACTTTGTTAATCACCAGCATCATTTTGAAATCTTTTAAAAATACAGATTCCTGGGCCTCCGCATAAATTAATATATCAGAACGATTCAGGAAGTGCCTAGGGAATAGTAATTTTTACCAAGATGATGACTATTGAATATTTTTAAGCAATACCAATTAGGCAAATCTTTTTTGTGTTCTATTATAGCTACATAGCTTTGCTTTAAATCCTGAGCCTCATGTAAGAAGGAGAAGATGAGAAGACACATGGATCATACTTTGGAAGGATTTGAAATTTATTAGGAAAAATCTGAAAAGAAAGTAATTATACAATAAGCTATAGAATATAAGAAATGTCGCAAGTGCGGGGGCACCAAAGTAGACCTAGGGTTTAAGGGAAAAAGAAATCACCTTGGGTCATGAAAGGGAGCAAGGAAAAGCTTTAAAGAATATTTTTTATTTGACACAGGCATTTACAGAGTATCATCTTGATGGTAATCAGAAAAGGCAAAGGCAGAGAGACATGAAAACCCACCATAGGATTGAGAACCAGTGAGTGACAGGGTTTGGCGATAGTACAGAGAGTAGCTAGACCAAGGCTGGAAATTTAAACCAGTGTCCAATTGAAAGACCACTGGATGTTTGGCAGTGTAGTGGATATTTAATTTCATAAGCAATGGGATCAATTAACTAAGACACAGAGTCAGCTGGTGGTGCTGTGCTAAGAAACACATTTTGGAAATACTCGTTTGGCAGCGTTGTCTACAATGGACTAAAGATGTGAAGGAAGTCGGAGGTGTTTGCCACGCTCCATATGCAGAGGAGTGAGCTCATCGTGTCTTATGGTGGAATAAAGAGGGAATTACAGATGGAACGGACATCGTGGAAGTAATCTCCACAGAGCTTGGACTCCGATTTCATATGAAACGTGCAGTGCTCAAGTGAAGTTCAAGGCAGAGAAATGGGTTCATGAAAGACGGGGGTGGGGGGAACTCCTGGACTCATAGAGGGAAGGAAAATCGTTTCCACAAAGAAAGCTACTGAGCACAAGTATCTTACTTTTTATATTCTAATCTCACTAACTTTTAAAAAAGTAACAACAGGAAGCTGCTCTGTGTATATAATAAGACTGTGAAGAGAGAGGGGAAGGATCAGAAGAGGTCAAAGGAAAAAACTCTCCCCTACAATGTCACCTCCTACCAATTTCCTTCTGGCATATCACTTCAGCCACCCTGGCCAACTAATTTCCAACAGATTACGCACACTTCTGCCCCAAGGCATTTCACTATCCATTCTCTCTGCCTAGAAATCTCTTTACCTAGAGAGCCAGGAGGTCGGCTCCTCCCCGTCCTTCAAGAATTTGTTCAAATGTTGATTTCTCAATAAAGCCCATTCTGACCACCCTAGTAACAACTGCAACTCACTCTTCCCATAATGCTCTCGTTTCCCCCGCTACCTTACACTATTTTCCTTTGTACTGTATTTGTCTCTGTCTAATATAATACATAAAATTATTATTGTCCTTTATTCATTGTTCATCTCCTACCACAAAAAGAAAATCCCACAAAAAGGGTACAGATTTGGTAAGCTGTATTCACTGATACATCCTACACTCAGAACAGTGTGTGGCCCATCGTGGGTGTTCAATAAGGGTGAATGAATGAATGCAGAGGAAAAAAATACAAAAGAGTAACATAGGACTGTAGGGGAAAAGAGAACCTGAAGGCACATGGGAAATAAAGTATCTGAGTAGAAAGAAAGAAAAAATTAAATAGACTACAAGCAAAAGACGAAGAACTAAAGGAAGAAAGAGCTTACAAAGTATAGAGAAATTACTGCGAATTTTGTTTAATGTTGTTTATGTTTCTTATAAATATTTTCACTTAAATTATGACCTAAGCTAAGATTTTCCCAACTCTAAGAGATGGCAAATAATTTTAGAAAGAGGTCTAAATTTAACTTCGGTTTCTCAGCAATCATTTGATGCAAATGAGAGGGAAAAAATGACTCAAGTTCAAAAAGAACTAAGAAGAGAGAGGGAGAAGATACGGATTTTTTTTTTCTAGTTGGAAAAGAATTTCAGTTTGGCAAATGAAACTACCATGTTCATCCTATGTTGTATTTTTTCACGTTTCAAGAAAAAGTTAAAAGGACCTTTAAGGCTAAAAGGTAACACCAAAGCAATTCTTGCTATGAACAGAAATCATTCTGAAAGCAGTCAAGCCAGGTGGAATAAGTGATACACTAGTCCCCAGCACAAAACATAAAGGACAGCAAAAACCTCAGTTACCAAAATAAACAATATTTTAGTGCAGTATTTTTAAAAATCAAAATTGTATTGAAACATCCATGATAGCCAAAATATCACAATTTTTAAGTAAAAACAAGCTGCTGTTTTTAGACTTTGCATTATTGTACATAAATATTGGCAACATGGAGCTATATAGAGTTATGTCTTTTGATGGTAGAGCTTTTATTGACTTCTACTTGGTTCAAAACACAGGAAAATACATATATATACGTATGTATTTAAGGTGTTTATTTTAATGAAGTAAATTTTTTAGCTTTGAAAACGTTAAAGAATTTTGTACCTTGCCCTCCACCCACATTTGACGTTTTCCCCATGGCTCTGCCTCAACCACCATCTCCCAAATGTCACGAGGAGGATTGTTCTAAGGGACACTGCGGACTGCAGAAGAAAGAGCCAGCAACAGGGCACCAGGAAACTGAGGACACAACAGACCCTTCCTGGAGCTGGGAGAATACATTAGAAGTGTATGTATGTATGGGTACCCAAGCTCCTTTGCCTCCAACTCCAATATGGCTCCACACAGCACTGCAGCCAGACCCTCCCAGAAAAAGAAAGAGGCTTTGACACCTAGTAAAACTGATTCTGAGCGCTTTTATTAACTTCTACTTGGTTCAAAATACACAAAAGTATATATGCATACGTATTTAGGATTTTAATTTTAATTTCTTTAATTATCAAATACTCTTTTAAAATGAAACCAAACCCCTTACTTTATTTCATTGACTTATTTATAGTGTTACCTTACTTACATGTAATCTCTGCATGACTAATAGGACTGTATGCAATTTTTAGTCATTCAGAAAGCTCAAAATACCAAACCACTTTATTTGGGTGGGGACTTGGTGTTTTTAACAACACAAACAGTGTAACTCAGGCCCTATAGAAGCATCTAGTGTGTACCGACAGATCAATCTCAATCCACGGAAGTCAAATTAACAGATTTCTCCATCTTTCTGCTAATTGCTAACACGTTCAGATGAAAACAAAGTGACCATTTCCAGGCACATCTGCAGTGTATAAAAATGATTGATCTTTTTGCATGATATATTTATGTAAATATTAATCAACAGCTTTCGATAAAGAATACTACAGCACCAGCTTAAGCAAACACATATGTTTTGGAAAAATATTTTAAGTGCCAGCAGCTTTGGGGAAATTCTCAAGAATTACTCCAAACGTTAGCAATTATACTCTCAAAGGGAAGGTTGGTCTCTATAGAAGAAATAAATGCTGAGATTTTTTTTTTTAGTTCTTGTGATTGTACAACACAGATGTCAAGATATGTTTATACTATGAGTTAGGAAAATAAGCAGGAACATGGGGACCTAAGACTTAAAAGAAATCAAGGAAGTGTTAAGTCAAAAAAAAAAAAGTTAAAAAAAAAAAAACCTTTGCATTATTTTGTTTCTGATTCCCTTTCAATGGGAGTTTACCAAAGCATTGCTTCCATGAAAGCTTGGGCTAGATAGCTCTATACTGAAAAGTTGGGAAGAGACGGAGAATAATAATTACCATTTGTTACACATCTATTCTGTGCTAGGACATCTGCTAACCTCTTCACATTTGTTATTCTGCAAAGTAGACAATTCTTATTATCCACAGAGAGATTAAAGAAATTATCCAAGGCTACAGAACCAGTAATAGTAGTACCTACTTCACTGGGCTATTGTGAAGATTAAAATGCAGTAAAACACCGAAAGGGCTTAGAGCAGTGTCTGTCGTGTAGCAAGCAAATATAGGCCGTTGCTTTTAGGTCATGAGAAGACCAATATGTACCTCTTTTTCTTTAAAACAGAACACAATACAGTAACTGTGTTCCATTTCTATATATTTGTCATGTTCCTAATGTTACTGATTCATACATCCATCACTTCTCATACTGGCATTTCTCAGTACTTTTAGATTGAAAGTCACCATTACAGGCCAAAACTCAGTTCAAAATTTTTAAAGCAAAACTATGCATAAAGCAAGAGTAAATTGCTTGCCTGCTTTACTTGCATAGTTGTGTGATATGTGCCAGTCGCACAGATAAACTTACAAGTGATACATCTGACTATGCATGTTCAAATGTGTCATAGGCCCAGGCCAGACTTCACCATCTCCTCTTGTAGAAGGAGAGAGAATAAATTTCAGAAAGCTTAGCCAAACCTTCTCACTAAATTCTTTTATTTCAAAAAATAGAGTTGCCTTAAAAAAAAAAAGTCTTTGTTAACTTGTAATTAGTTTATTACTGTCCTTTTAAAACTAATCTAAATTCATATCCAAAAGTGTTCAAAGTTTTAATTTCCAATACTCAGACATCTCATATAAGTAGATATAACCTATAGAAGCAAGAGGTCTCTGGAGGATCTCAGTAATTTTTAAAACATACATAACAGACAAAATGTTTAGGGTAGCACCTGTGGCTCAGTGGGTAGGGTGCTGGCCCCATATGCTGAGGGTGGTAGGTTTGAACCCGACCCTGGCCAAACTGCAACAAAAAAATAGCCAGATGTTGTGGCAGGTACCTGTAGTCCTAGCTAACTCAAGAGGGTGAGGCAAGAGAATCACCTAAGCCCAGGAGTTGGAGTTTTCTGTGAGCTGTGAGGCCATAGCACTCTACTGAAGGCAATAAAGTCAGACTCTGTCTCTAAAAAAAAAAAAAAAAAAAAAAAAAAGTTTAAAAACTGCCACTATAGGCCAACTTGGTATGTTTTGTGACTGCAGGGAGCCTTGACTCTACCCAACCATAGTAGCTCCACAGCTGTTTGAGCTGGGATGTGTGTGTGCATGCATGTGCGTGCATGAGCAAGTATATATGTGTGCATGTCCTACACATGTCTTCATGTGCATAAGTGCAAAGTAAATACGAGAATTTAACAAAGGGTATCAGTGGACAGGACTGCATATATTTTATTTCATGCCCTCCTCTGATAGCTTTATGACGTAAGTGCAATTATCATCAGCATTTGACATTTTGAAAAAATTAAGACCTCAAGAGGAAAGTACGAAATACAGTGTAGAAATAATAAACAAAAAGTCAATCCATATGTAGAAGAGAAAACTTAGTATCTGACATGGAAAATTAAGAAAAGATAGAATGGTTGACATAGAGCAAGTCTCGGAGGAAAACAAACAACCACAGCTCCCATATTGATCCTTTACCTCCATTCGTACACAGAGACGTTAATAATTGATTTCTTTCCCCATTTTTCCAGGGAGCCAAACAAATGCACCAATTACAAGCTATAAACATTAGAAGTAATGAAAAGAACCATGTCATATAGATCAGAAAGTACAACTAATGTACTTACTGTTTTCAAGATTACTCAGTTGAGACCTTTTTACTTACTAGTTTGATGATTTCTTAACATCAAGTGCACTATTTTTCAGTATTATTGTTTATTCCATTTTTTTCTAGTTTGAATTCTTAGTCCAATGTCTTAATCCATGTGAGCTCCTATAGCAAAATACCTTAGCCTGGTTAATATGCAAACAGCAAAGATTTATTGCTCACAGTTCCGGAGCCCCCCAAATCAAGGTGCCAACAGATTCAGTGTCTAGTGACTGCTTTTACAAATGGCAACTTCTGTGTGTTCTCACAGGGAGAAGGGATAGCTAGGCTCCCTCAAGCCTTTTTATAAGGATGCTAATCCTCTTCAGGAGAACAGAGCACTCATGATCTAATCGCCTTGGAAAAGCTCTCCCTATTAATACCATCACATTGAGAGTTTAGGTTCCAATATCTGAACTTTGGGGAACACCAACATTCAGACCACAGCATCCGGTTAGTTTAAAATTATAATACAAGTATGTGTCAAGCTAATTGTTGGCAATGTGTTTGAATAGCATTGCTAATTATGGCACTTTCGTGAATTGACAAAGGCAAGTTTTCTGTCCCATTATCTGAGAAATAGTAAAAATGATTATTTTAGAAATATGCTATACTATGTCATTTGTGAATGATCAGAGAAAAGCTTAATCATAGAACTTTTCAGAAAGCCATTGGTGAAGGTAAAATGTTCTCCTGGAGGTATCATGACCCCCAAAAGTATATTACTTAAACATTAACATCACTTAACATCAACATTAATTTTTAATTCAACCTGTTAATACGTTGTTTAGGATATTGCATCCTCACTTATAAGTGAAATATGTTTGTAATTTCACCTTTATAATAATATATTTGCTCCAGTTTTAATATCAGGTGTATCCAGATTAAGCAGAATGATTTTGAAGTATTTCTCCTTTTTCTATTGTCTATAAGATTTGGCATGATCTGTTTTTTGAAATTATCTTTTACTTTTATTATTTTTTAATTTTTTTATTAAGTCAAATACACGTAGATCATGAACACATTTATGCATATGTGGGGTATAATGTGTTGATTTTTTTTAATACAATCTGACATGGTCTTCTACTTTTATCTATAAATATTGGGTGGGGGGAAGATAAGAAGAAGTTAACTGATGACTTCATGCTGAACCTCAGCATCAGAGCATTCTATAATACACATACTCTTATCTGACAATGTGAATGTTACTTTCTTTGCATTATTATTATTGCTTAATGTCTCGATGCAGCAATCATCTGATTTCCTTTCTGAATGTATTTATCTTTGTTCATTCTTTACAAGGTTTTTGTTTCTAGTTCTTTTCTTAAACATTGTTATTGTTATTAAATGTTAAGTCTTTTTAATTTTGTGAAGGCAAAAAGTGGAAACCTAATAAACACATGTATATTAAAAAAAAAAAAAGATCAGGAAAAAAAAGCTTTCCAAATTTTCTTTGTCGTTTGCTAACTTCAGGATCATATTGTGAAATAGAATTGGCCATAGTTTGCTTTTCTTTATAAGAGTGTGTCTGTGAGAGAGAGAGCGTATTTATCAAGCCAAACACAGAATGTCACCAAGCCACCCTCAAACTTTGACCAGGCATCTTACCATGTCTGGCAGCAAACATACTGGGGGAGTCTATGTTTACTATTCTTGGCAATGAGCTGGCACCAGAGGTAGTCTGAGACCTGCTCAAGAAAACTCATGCAATTTGGAAGGCTGATGTTAGTTTGGTTTCCCTTTGGAAAGCCGAGAAAATTGAAGCCTCTTGCGTTTTTACCACTAGCAGGATAATCAAAGGCAAATAGCCCCAATCTCTGCTCCTCCATAAAAATATAATTTAAAATAAAGTTTATTAAAGAAAATTCCATGTTCATTTTTTCAAGAAAGAATTCTGAAATTCGGAAGGCAAGCACTACAGAGATATTAGTCATTAAAATGATTATGTAATTTCTTTCTCATTCCCGTGAATGGATGTGTTTCAGAAAAGAGGCCATCCTTATTCTGCCTTGGACCTTCAATAGTATCGGGGAGACAAAATTGGAAAGAACTGGGAAACAACATAAAGCAATCCATATAAGGAATGAGATTTATGATATAAGAGCTTGGAAGGGAAAAATAAAGTTAGTGTAAGCTGGATTGCAGAATTTAAAAAAGAAAGAAAAAGAAGAGCCTGGAAACTTGGCCAAGCCATACTGTAGTAACACAGAACATTTCATTTAATTCTTTCTTCCCAGTATCACATGTTACTACTCTAGAATGGAAAGGGAAAGAGGTTGTCTTTCACCTCGTGTACTCTTCCAAAGTTAAGTTTATGCTCAGGGACAGAAAGAGAAGGATCATTCAACCCACACACACCTGAGTACAGGTTATGAATATAACACGTCATACCAAAATTTTACTCCAGCGGAAAGATCTCAAAGCCCGTGGGAACCCCATATGTTCACTTATCACCCGAAATTGAAGAGTCTGAATGTAAGACACTTCTTAAGCAAAGAATTTTCTTCCCTCACAACTAGTCCATGGAGTTTCCATCCTCTGAAGGTTCTTACACACACAGCTTCTTACTATAAAATCAGAAACTCTGAAATTATTATTATCTCTTCTGAATGTATCCGAAGAGACAGCTGCCTAAATAAAAACATGGAAATAATTCCTTGAACTAAACTAACACAAACAATTACATGTGGGGATTAAAAATGAATGTAAAAAAGAAAGACACAAAGCTGTTCTCTAAAACAGAAAAGGCAAAAATATTTCAAAGTAATAACTGACATGAAAGACTTTATTTATGAATTCTAGGCAAAGGCCAGTCACAGTAGCTCACGCCTGCACTCCTAGAACTCTGAGAGGCCGACGAGGGTATATTGCCTGAGCTCACAGGTTAGAGACCAGCCTGAGCCGGAATGAGACCTCATCTCTAAAAATAGCTAGGCACTGTGGCGGGTGCCTATAGTCCCAGCTACTTGGAAGGCTGAGGCAAGAGAATCACTTGAGCCCAAGAGTTTGAGGTTGCTGTGAGCTGTGATGCCCTGATTCTACCAAGAGCAACAAAGTGAGACTCTGTCTCAAAAAAAAAAAAAAAAACAAAACTAATTCTAGGTAAAGTTCCTTAAAACTCTATGCCAAAATAATATCTAAAAGTGTATGTAAAAATAACTACCTAACCAAAACCTAATGAACATCAAACTGCCTTTATATTAGAGAAATGAATTGTGGAAATTCTTATCAATTTTGCTGCCTCACTTTAGAATCCTTGCAAGAAAATTCTTATCCAGTTCTTAAGCCTAGTGAAGTATGAACCATGGATGTAATATAGGCATTAATGACAGGTTTTGTATGGGATTCCTCTGTTCTACATGACCATTGTAGATTCCGAATATTATAACTACCATATTTAAACATGTGCTATGGAATGCATTAATTAATGAATAAGTCTTATAAGTATTATATGCTAGTTATAGAAGATGTTTTCCCTAAGAAAAAAATTATTTACACCAAAGTATATCATGAAAGCTCTATGGAAATTAAGACATTTATGAAGAGCATTTATAGAGATTTACTCTGGTTTTACTATGAAGTGTAAGGTTTTTAAAGGAGGCAGAGGTCCTGAAAACAATAATGTACATTGCCAGTTAATTGATTCATTCACTCATATGAGAAGCTTTTATGGAAGACTTACCTTATGGCAGGGACTGCATTACTCATGTGAATAAGTATGCCAGGGACTGCAGTATTCATGGGTAAACAGAATATGACCCCTTTTGAAACTCACTGTGTAATGGGGATGACAAATAACTTCAAAAGAGAGGGATCATAACAGATTCATGTCCAAAGTATTGTAAGGAGGCCAAGATTGCAGCAGCCAACTGGGCCCCCATGTCAGGCCAAGGAGAGTACAGAGCCTTGCCACATGATAGCACGTATTTCATAATAGACACATGAGGGACAAACAATGCAAGCAAATGAAATAGCACATGCAAATATAGGGTGTTGTGAGACAGTATTTGGGATTCTCCATCCTACGTGTGGTTTAGAAGACCTGGTGGATAGAACACGTACAGGTGACAGGAAGAGGATGCAAAAGGGAGGCAGAGTTGGATAATGATATACTTCATGCCAGATCACTTCATGAAGGCATTGGGAGTGACCCAGTCGGACCTGTGACTTAACAAAAGAACTTATGGAAGCATCAAGACTGATTCGTTTGGGCCAAGAGATCATTGCAATTTGGTATGACATATGCCGCTTTCCTGATGGAAAAACAAGCAAACCAGTTCTGACGCTGACTCTAGTTACCAACTGTGGCAGTTGTGCTAATTGCCTAGGTAATACCTATTTTCCTTTTCATCAATACCCAAACGATTATGATTTTGCTTAGAGTGACAACATAGTACCAGAGACCATTCTCCTAAATCAAGGGCCTGAAGAATGGAAAAACAAACCCACATGCACTCACTATTAAATTTGGACTAACCAAAGAGTACACACGCACACAGAAGGAAGTAAAACTCAGTGAAAATCAACCAGGGAGGAGGGGAGGAGCAGAGAGGGACAAAGAATCTACCTAGAATATACTATGAACACTATTTGGGTGATGTGCACACTTATAGCCATGACTCAAGCCTTACTTACAAAGGTAATCCATATAATCAAAACATTTGCACTCCCTTAACACTTGACAATACAAATAATAAATAAATAGAAATAAAAATGCTCGTCTCCCTCAGAGATCCATCTGAAGCCAACCATAGGAGCCTACTACTGCCCAACGAGGTGTAAATGGAAGTCTACTGAGAAGACAACAAACTGTTGTTTTCCTGATAAAAGGAGAGAATCAGAGTTAAATCATACCTTTCTCTTCAAACTTACCCCCTTCTTTCTGCCTGAAACAAGAACATGATCCTTACAGCTGGAGCAATAATATTGTCAATTTCAGGACAAAGTTGATGAGTGAAAGGTAAATTCTATCGGGTAAGGCACTATAATCAGATTTCTGTCGTGTATAACGAAAAGTAACAGCAGATAACTCAGCAACAAGGGAATTTTAAGGGTATGGCAAAAAGAAAAAGTCTAAATTTTAAAAAAGAAAAAATTAAACAGTGAACAAGCAGAGAAAAGAATCTGAGTGAAGATAGAGACTGAACCAGAAGAGAGCCCTCAGGTTTTCCCTGTAATTCACATCTCCAAAAGACTCAAACTTTCCCTTTATCAATATCATCATATGTGGGCTATTTAAAAGTTTAAATCCATGAGCTAATGCCTCCATTTTCCTAGTCTATCTCACCACTTTCTCTCCATCTTTTTTTAAATTTCCTTGGATCTATGCAGGATCAAAATCATGCCAGGAGTGAGAGTTAGATGGCCGACCTCCATTGTAACTGAAAAACACCAGCAAATAAACATCCACAGTGTTTAGATGGTCCCCATGACATTCTCAACAAGAATTTTCCTCTTCAGCTGCCTCCCAAAAGAATACAGATCAAAGCAAGTAACATCAAAATATCTTTATAGGGCAAATTAGTTTTGATAAAAGGGCCATTTAGAGCCATATTCGTGAGTTTGTTTTTAACGAAAGCAAGAACTGATTAAATGTCACCATCATTCTAGTTTTAAAGAACAAAAATTCCCATCAATACACAAATTGCATTTTAAAGTGTGCCAGACCTACCAAGAGAGGCTTTGGAACCTGAATACAGTGGATAGATGACATCTGCTCTTCCAGTGAACATCTGCAGCTCCCCTTGGCATTTCTGGGATCGTAGCCATACATGGAGGCTGACATGTGGTTCTCGGTCATTCAGTTCCCCTGCACATAACAGGAACTGTTCTGATTACATGTGGGCTAATGCTGACACATTGTGTTGTTCCAACTAAGTAATTCCAAACATTCACATCTGAAGCTGACCTACATTACCACTCTGGCTGCCAGATGTTCTTGCGAGGAATTGTCTCCTCTGTAATGTCATGAACCTTGATTAAAGTAGATGAAGGGCATTATACTTACCTCATCGCCCTTATGCAGAACAGTGTTCTGGCTGTTGCTTACACCCAGCCTCTAGCTGGAAAGAATAATCATTACTCTATGAAAAGTTCTGAAGGCTCCATTGAACAAACATGTAATACAACCCAACTGAATGATTTTAACTAATGGTTGGTCAGCTTGACCTAAATGGACAATTCCTTTATGACGATAGCTGCTTTTATTATTATAGTCCAAGAAGTCTGTACTATAACTTCTGAGAAGTCATTTTTTTCTCTTGGATTAGAATGACAAATAATTAAACTTTTCTATATAATACTGCAAAAGAGACCAGATACATAACATATTCTACCCCTGCCCAACCATGGGCTAGTTGGAATGATCCCAGATGTTAGAGAAAGAAAAGGCAAAAATGAAAACTACATATTAGGTTTAAGCATAGTTCTATTTATACCTGCATGATCAACTCAATAGCCAGGACACACACTGAAAAATAAGATTTACTATGAATACTATTAGTCAAGATCTGACATAGCTCAACATCTGGAATGCTTAAATATGAAAAGCCTTATGTTGAATCAAGATGGTAGAGTTTTTACAGACAGTACTAAAGGAAAAAAATGGGGAGAGGTTTTTAAAAGGTTATTTTTTTTTTTTACACAAAAAGCTGGGTAATGTGGAACTTTCTAAACCTAAAATCTTCAGAAATCAAAAAGGTGCTATTAGTGTGGACTGAACTATGTAGAAAAATGAAATGTTCCTGTGACAGAGTTTTAGTATCCTCATCCCAAAAGTAGTAGAGAAGAAACCACTTGTAACTCTAAAATCCCATGACAGGCATGCCAAAAAGTTTCAACTGTCAACACTAACTAACTGCTAGTATTTATCTAGAACATGTAATGAGAAGACTTTGGCAGTGAACTCCAAGATCACTAATGAATAATGCCATAATTTATTTGTAATGTCTTCCATGGGTAGGAGTAGATGGAGCATGTGTGAAACACTTCATCTCACCTATGGTGGGACTTCTTGCAACCAATTGTAATTTAAATACAAAAACCACCATTCTTTTTCTCTTACCTAAAGCCACAGGAATGGAATTTCAAGAAAATTTAAGAATCCTACATTTTATTTTTCACCATCTGCTCTACCACAGGTGAAGGAGCATTTCTTTCCCCATCACTACTTTCCATACCATCAGATTTGTCCATTACTCTGACACAATACCTAAAATTAATGAGAATAAGGGAAAGAATGGATACTTATGGTAACACTCATATTGGATAATCAATTTACTAAATATTGACTAAAATTATGTTTAACAGTACTGAAGTTCTTATAGTAAGATAGATGAAAGTCAGCGATATCCTAGCAGGGTGTCCAACCTTTTATCCTTTCTGCTGCACATTGAAAGAATAGGAGTTGTCTTGGGCCACAGATTAAATATGCAATCACTAAGGAGAGCTGATTAGCAAAACAGGTCTATGCCATGACATCTGACACCACAGATAAGCAAAAGGTATCCTCACAAAATCAGCACGTGGCCTGTAGGCAACGAGTTGGACATGGTTGTATAGAACACATAGCAGCAACTTACTTTAAACTTACTGTGCGTATCTATTCTGCATAAGCACTATCCTAAGTATATACAGAGGGAAGCCAGTTATTGTGATATACTTTAAAATGCACATGACTTGATCTCTGTCTTCAAAATATTATGATTGCAGGGCACATTTGCTCATGGTATAATCCCAAAGCTTTGGGAAACTAAGGCAGGAGAATTCCTTGAAGTCAGGAGTTTAAGACCAGCCTGGGCAACCCTCATCTCTACAAAATTAGTCACGCTTGGTGATGAGCATCTTCAGTCCCAGCTACTCAAGAAGCTGAGGCAGGAGGATCATGTAAGCCTGGGAGTTCAAAGCACAGGGAGCCATCTATGGTCGGTCACATCACTGCACCCCAGCCTGGGTGACAGAGCAACAAGACAAACCCTATCTCTAAAAAAAAGAAAAAAGTTATGATTTAGTAGAAAAGGTCAAGCAGTCAACAAATTGATTATACAAGACAGTTTAATAGGCACAAAACAGTAAGGTATGACAGAAATTACCAAATTTCAGAAAACTATTGCTTTTTTAGTTAAGGCCTTAGCAGGAACATGCCAAATCCTTCACAGAAATAAGATCAGTGAATCAAGAATAGCATTACCCTAAAGCACATATCCCCTACACAATCACTTATTCATCATTGGAGGCAACTTAGAAGTACCCTGAGCCTACCTCTCCTCAAAACTAAAAAAAAAAAAATGAACAGAGCCTGAAGTTCATACGACACATCCATCCTTCCTTTCTGCCATAAGGATCCTCCCAGCTGCTCCCAGCAACCAAATACTAAGGTATGCTCATCAAGTCAGCATTCAAAAGAAGACAGTCATCAGCAAGATCTTGCAAATAACTATGATGAGTGGAAACTGGCAATTCCCGGAGTGAACCAGGAGTATAAATCCAGAGGAAAGAGCAGTTCATTAATGTCATTAATGCCAACTGATTCCTACTGCATGCAAGTCAGTCTATAAGGAAGAGTGAATGCAAAGTTGAAATGGTTCTGATTTCTGTCCTCTATCACTAGACTCTCGGGTCTGGTGAAGGAGAAAACAACCTGCAAAAAATCAGTGACATGAATTTGAGCCTTTTTCTTACCACTTTCCCTTTCTTTCCTTTCCTCACCATGCATGACAGTCCTGAGAGTCTAGGGAACACAGGGTGCCCATAAGCAGCTGAGGAAGCAAGAAATAGGGGAAGGGAGAGCCCCAAGAGGACGATGGATCCATCCATCTTGATCAGAGGCAGTGCTGCTGCTGACACAGGAGGGCACAGGGCGTGCATGCATAGAGGTGGAGATGGCAGGAAAAGTTGGGAAATTGGTTATGCTCCAACAGAGTAAATTACTGAAGATAACAAGAACGATGTTTCTGGAAATTGAAGCTACATACCTTCCTACCTATCCAAATAAATATAGAAAACATATATTGCCCCTCCTCCCCCAGCTTTATATGCTGAGAAGGAGGAAACACAATGGCATCTCACTAACAATTGAGAACCCAGAACTTAGAACCAGGACGTCTTTCTAATTCCAGGATCAAGACAGGGAAAGTATAAGGGTATCTTTTGGGGCTAAAAAGAAAATGCTCAAAGAATAAGACATGCCAGAAGGACACACAGCCATCACGTGAGAAGAACTGCTGGGACACACTTGAACATCAAAATTGACATAGTTACATTAAAAAACAATGATAGCAATCCATGAGATCACACTGATTAAATTAGAACAAAATAAATGGGAACATATAGCTTCTTATGTCAGAATGACAACAAATACACGTAGCCATTAAGAGAAAATCGACATTGAGCAACCACGAGAATGGTGGTCAATGCAGATGAAAATCGTCAACAGAGACTTAAATGTGGTGGATAAAGGTTTGATGACAACCAGATACTGGCACAACCTTGTGGTATCTCTTCCCTCCCAAATATTATGATTAATATTAGTATACAAAGGGAGACACAGAGACTTCACAGTGGAGAAAACTAAGCAGGCACTAACATGACCAGGGAAAAGGGTAACACAACCCAGATGTGCCCCAACTGGGTAGCCCTGAGAGGAACACAGCAGACGGCACATCAGAAGGAAACACTGGACAGGCCCAGGCTAAGTCCCATTCTGTAAACAGAATGCAGAGCCTGGGTTATTTAAAACTGTGAACTGCACAAAAGATGCAGGAGGGGGAAACACCTGTATTCCAAATTAGAGGTGTCATACATTCCTGGATGGGATTCTGGGCCAGAAAGAGCAGGTGGAGAGATAAGAATGGGATTTGTGGGTTAGAAGGTAGTCTCTGAGCAATAATTTCCTGATTTTTAGGGTTTTCTGGGGGTCACGTAGAAGAGTGTCCTTATTCAGGGAAATAATACACCATAATATTTAGGTGTAATGAATATCATGTCCATAACTTTCTTCCAAATAGTTCAAAGAAAGACTAATAGTCATCAATATAGACACATAATGAGATACAGTAATATATAAGATGCATTTAGAAAAGGGGGTGAGAGAGGAAATGTGGTAAATGTTAACAGTTGGAATCTCAATGAAGAGTACCTGGGATGTCTTTGTACTATACTTTTAACTTTTCTGGAAGTTTGAAAATCATTTCAAAACAAATGCTTGAACTTTTTTTTAAAAAGGGAACAAGATAAGGACCGAGGGGTATGGCAAGACAAACCTGAGGCCACAAGCCCAGGTACCGTGACCATCTTCACTTTCCCCTTACTTAACAGAATTTCTCATTCAAGTAGGAGAGTCTGCCAAGACACAGAAATTTGCTTTATGTCATTACGGGACTCCACATAAGCCCATTTTCAGAGGGTTGCACCTGAGGTGTGGACTCTAATAATTTCCAAGATTTGGGGGAGCAGAGTGAGAAAATACAGCTCTCAATCTCCCCAGCCTTGGAGGGATTCCCCCCATAGACACAGTGATGTCTCCTCACTGTCCCATATCAGCATGCTGTGCGGACCCCAGAGGAAACATTCCTCCTTCTCCTTCAGGTTCGCTGTTCTCTCCACCCCAAGACACCTGGGCACCACTTAGCTCTCCCCCAACCCCCACCAAAAAATCTACTTACAGCCCAGGAGGAAGCATGAGGGGATTCCTGCATTAACAGCCTCTACCACTTCCAAGAGAATGGAAGCATAAATTAAAAATTTAACTGAACTATGAAAATTTGTTTATAAAAATGTATTTTCCTACACATTTACATTTGTGGTGTGACAGTAGAAAGTGGGGATCATCGGGTAGGGGAATGATTCCTGCTTGGGTTTTTCATTTCAAAATCCTAGGTCCTTGGAAATATAGGTAGAAAGCACTCACAGCTTACACTAAAACAATTAGGAGGAAGATGGCATGAGTAAGTGATACCCTCTGTCTTCATCACCCTTCGCATGTCAAAAAAAGGATTCTCTGGGCTGGAGAGAGAAAAAAGAGTCACAAGGAAAATGGTAGAATGTTGGCAGGCCATTAAGGGAGGAGACTTGTACCCTCCTTCTTGAATAACCCCATCTAAAAACACAGTGGTTTTCATCCCTGGCCAAACATTGACATCTCCCAGGAAGGGTGCTAATCCTCAGACCTTAACCCAAAACTGGGTTCTCAAACTTCAGAAGATATCAGGAACACCTGGAGGGATTCTTAAAAACAAACAAAAAAATACCCAATAGATTTCTCCATACCACTCACGGAATTTCTAATTCAGCAGACATGATGAGAATTTGGGTTTCTTAGGCTGGGTGCAATGGCTCATGCCCGTAATCCTAGCGGTCTGGGAGGTGGAGACAGGTGGATTGCTTGAGCTCAGGAGGTCGAGACTAGCCTGAACAAGAGCAAAACTTCATCTCTACTAAAAATACAAAAACTAGCCAGGAGTTGTGGCAGGTACCTATAGTCCCGGCTACTCAGGAGGCTGAGGCAAGTGGATCACTTGAGCCCAAGAGTTTGAGGTTGCTGTGAGCTGTGATGCCAGGGTGACGGAGTGAGACTCTGTCTCAAGGAAAAAAACTTAGGGTTTCTCAGCAGTCTCCAAGTGAGGCTGGATCCTGGTGTCCCTGGGCCTCACTTTCAGAAGCACTATCTCAGGGGTGAATGGCTTTAAAGCAACTCTGGTGATTCTTCCAGCCGATGTCCAGAACTGTAGGTCTCAGCAGAGGGAGCCTCAGATGGTCTCCCCAACATGCCTGCTGGTTGGCAGGACGGAAGCCAAAAGCACATCCAAAGTGGGCCCAATACTCGCCCAGCAGCAGTGTCACTGTCCCCCACTCCCTAATCCACACATGCAGAGACAAATGTCTCTAGGTAAACCATGTCGGTGACCAAGTAAGAACTAAATTTAGGAGGGACAGCTCAGAAGATGTCTCTGTGGCCAACCAGCTGAGAGATCAGAGAGCCATTTATGCCTTTCAGGACCCATCCTACCCACCACATAGCCACAAACCAGAGCGGGCAAGTCAAGGGGCCGTGGGAATTGCTGTGTGAGAGAACTGAGTTTTTGCCATCTTAGCAGAAGAGAAACTCAAAATAGAAACTGTACTGAAGTACACAAAAATCTGAAAGCTAAACGTTTGTGAACTGATTATTTTTCTTTTACCTCATCTTTAAGGTAGGCGGCAAGGTCATTCTTTTTATTTTTCATGTCTGGTGAGGTGGGATGGGGGGTGGCTAGAGAAGGCATGGGAAGAGCGGTGAAGTCAGGAATGCTAGGTGAGGTAGGCGTGGAAACTGACCAGAGATTGTTAAAAGGATCATCACCCTGGATTGCAGGACCAGCTCAAATTGGAAATCACAAATTCACAGTGGCATCAATGCACACAGTTGTGTGACTTTTCTCCACTGGTGATGGCAGCCACAGGGCAGAAGCAGAAAGGACCGTTGATGTTGATCTGAAGTCGGGGATTTGTGGATAGAATAGCTAACGGGCAAATCAATGAAATAAACTCAATTTCTGGGATGTTAGTTGAGAAGTTTAACTATTAACTCTCACAGAAAAAGACTGGCAGCCAATTAGGTTTGAAGAAGGTGGGAAATTGGTAGTGCAAGAATGTAATACGGTATCTTACAAAAGCGGGAAGTACATTCCAACCCAGCGTTGCTACAGGGCATCGAGATGATGGATGGGAAAAAGGAGGATCGGAAAACTTCAGTCTGAGAACCTAATTCATCATCTAGAGAACAAATTATTTAACCACACTAAAAGTAATAATTTAAGGGCAAATAAGGACCTAAGTTTCCATGAAAAAAAAAGATATGTTTTTCGGAGAGAATAGCAACCATTGGAACATACCTAAATGCCATTATTGCCGATTTCTTTTTAAGGGGACTAAAACACTAATGATCCTTGTATCACAGGAAAGAAAGATGTAAAAATCAACTAAAACCGATTTTCAAAAATCATAACTTGAGAATTCAACTGTTATTGGAATCATTTAACATCCCCCATTTAATATCCAAAAAGATATCCTCAGGGTGGTAATCGGCTGTCCTTTTGCAGATACTTTGCAACGTTAAGTAATTTCAGCGTGCAAAACTGAAGGGGCACTTGCCTGCCTCTTTATCAGCAAGCTCTGTTTTAATACCCCTTTTCTGACCATGAAAAATCCACTGATTTGGAATTAAACCAAGAGTTATTTGTGGCAAGTCTGAGAACACAGAATACATGTTTGCCAAAATAGTTACGTGATAATGCCAAACTAAACGCAGTGTTTATCATATGAGTTTTAAAAGAAGAAGGAGTGGCACAGTGGTTTCTCCTAGTCTGTCCTGAGAAAATTCCTTGCAAATGATTTGCTGATCAGATTCGGCAAATTTCTTTTACGTTGAAATCACAGACATGAGCAAGTATCCCACCGCAATGCCTGGAAGCACTAAATGAAATTCCAGGGAGTGATTGAAATGTTGATCCAGATGGTGGTCAGACAGTGTTTGGGAACTCCACTGTCAGTGTAATTGTGAGTAATGACAGAACTCTGAGAAATTTGCACATTTAAATCAGATAAGCATCCAGAAAGGGGGAGTCTTTCAAACTTTGTTTGAATATGCCTTAGGTCATTACTTATATTTTTTTCACTTGTTTTAATTTTGGATATTTCTAAGATGATATTCAAGGATATATGTGCAGTGGTGTTTTAAGATACCTTTATGTCTAAAATGGACCCCATGAGAATGCTTTTATAACTGAGTATATTGGGCCTATCACCAAAAACAAAAACAAATCCAATTTTTTTATCCAATTATTTAGTCACCAAAATTTTTGCGTGAGCGCCCCCTTTCGGCCTCCTCCACCACTCTCTCCTCCTCCACTCTCTTCACTTCCTCCTTCCTCTGAGTACCCACTATCAAGGCTACACAAGGCCCTCTAAGACTTTATAGTTTAGTAAGAAGGGAAAAACAAACATATATAAATACAATTATTCCAAGATGGTAATAAGAGTTAGTATATCATACTGGGCACCATGAGTGGCGTAGAAAGATGGAGAACTTGAAGAGGCATGAACTTACTTCAGAAATGGTGGTCACGGAAAGCCCTTCGGAGAAGGTGACTTCAAAGGCGAGCTGACTTCCAGAATAATAGTCCAGGGAAAGGAACCCACATATGCAGGAAGCGGTGAGTAGAAAAGAGGTTGGAGTAAAGTAAAATTAGCATAAAGATTCATTGGCTTTTGGCCAAGAATGGAGGAGAGAAAGACAAAAGGGGAAGTAGGCAGAACAATTAGGAACTTAGAGTGTCAAAGTCTAGGCAGGAGGTAAGAGTGGCCTAAACTAGGGTGGTGACAATGGAAACATCCTGCTCCCTGTCACCCTTTGTCGACGCAGTTCCTTTTTTTTTTTGCTCCCTGTTTACTATCTATACAAAAAGTCACACAGCATCTGGTATGAGAATTTCACGTTGTTTTCAGTAGTTTCCAAATGAATTTTCTAACCTCTCCTGAAAATATCGTCTTTGTAAGAAGTGCATATGAGGGATTTAAAAGAATGATAGAAAGGATACCAAATATTTCTCTCCCCTGCACTGAAAATAGTCAAAGTATTTCTTAAAGCAAGAGAATAATTGCCACTTCAGCTCATAAGGAAACATCTATATTTTATTTATATCTTCTCCTGTCCTGTGAACTAGATATCATTTTATACAAACAGGCAAAATGGCTCTAAGTCAACCGTATTAAATTTGGTCCAAATTTAAAACTTAAATCGATACAAAGTTGTTTTTCAAATTTAATTTACTGTTCGCTAAGCATTATTCTTTCTCTCTGTTAATAAAAATATCAGTGCCAAAAGCCCACGTGGTATTTAGCATTCTGATGATGTCCACCTATATTTCCCAACCAATGAAAGAAGGAATATTAGCATACCTAGGCATTTATAATTGTTCACTGAGTTGATGATTCATTGATGACATTAATTATCAGTGAAATTAACCTACCCAATGTGACATAGATTGAAATTTCCACTTCAGAATAAAGTCCCTTGTTAATTAATTTGTTTATTTGTTGGTACATGAAGTTGCTTAGACTCGTGGCTAGAATATCTCGTTTAAATAAAATAAATTCTTTATCCTATCTCTCTAGTCAGGCCCAAGTTATTCAATAATCTTTAGCATTCACAGATGGGCATTTGCTGTCTGTTCTCTGATCTTCGACAAAACCTTCGTGGACAGTTAGCCATTTACAATATGAATTAATGGATATGTTAGCAAGAAGGAAACATATAGGTCATAATAATAATTAGCTGGCTTTTTATGAAGAGAAGAAACTATTCCCTTTCTATGATGAAATAATTTTCTTTGGGTTTTTTGAGGAGGAGGGGCTGAAATTAACTGAGGCTAAAGGTCAATCAATAACACTCCAGCACTCTAAACATGGCTCAAATCCATTTTATTAATCAGCTCAGGGAGTAAATCCCTAATTCCAAATTAGGTCTCCAAATCCCTTTCTTCAGTTTATCCTCACCAATCTAGATAGCTGTTTACCCCAGACTCCCCCTTCTATTTCTGTTTTCTTTTTCTTTTCATGCAGCCATTCTTGTGATGAATATTTGAACATCACTTCGCTGCTTACATAACCTTAAGTGCCAAGTTTCTCAGGGAGAGTTGAGTCAGCCAAGCAGAACATATCATGGGAGGGAAGAGGAGGAGGTGCTACCATGGCGACTTACCCAGAGGATTCACTCTCCATGAACGTTGCATAAATTAAATCCCATTCATCATCCCAGTTGTCTCTGTCAAAGCTATCTTCCCCTTTTGTAAACAGCAGCAAGGTTATGTAGTATTGAAATACCAGGGAAATGAGGAGAGAGAGGGTCAGATATGTCTTTCTACAGGCCATTCAGAAAATCCTTTCCCTGTGGCATTCAAGAAGACAAAATAATTGCCTCAGATTGACCTGCTCTATGGCAGGGGAACACACTGATGAATGCAGATGACATTGTTAAATGATGGCTCCTGCAATAAATGCTCTCATTGTATGCAGGGTTCCTCCGGAGACATGTGACAATTTTACTCTTGTCACTGTTTTCTTACCCAGCACTTCATCCATCTTACTTAGTTTTCACAATCTGTTCCGTTCACTGTCTGGGTCCTGTGCTTCCTAAACCCCTGGACAATAAGAACACCACCCTCCTACCATGACATCAGTTGCCAGATAGTTGCCCATAAAAGGAGTCAGGTGACTCATGGTTGGCAACAGACAGTAGAATGTCCATGGTTTTTTTGCCAACCAGGAAACACCTCTGTGCAATTGATTTCCCGGGGTTGGCATGACTTTATTTGTGTATCTTCAAACTGCGTCACTAGAAGCTGTGGGCTCTAGATCTATAAAAGATTAGCATTCCTGACGGAGCAGCAATCAATAACAGGGAGCAACTTCGCTGCTTTGCTTTAGAGGAACAGTATCTTGTGGTTTAGTCAACATTATTTATGTTTCTCATTTATCACATTTGTGTTGCAAGCAGAGAGATCAAACTAATAAAAAAATAGTTCTCAATTAAATACCTAATTTGTGTACCCCAATTTTTAAAGGTTCTCTTTTCCTCATTAATTAAACTTTATTAAATCATAATCTTAGATGAATCTTAATCATAAAAGTCTTTATAATTCATTTTCTTATTTTTACCACTCAAAACAAATGGGAAACAAGAGCTGCCTTAAAGGGAAAATTCCCTTTGGGTACTAATAGTTTATAATGAAACTAAAACATTTTAAATAAATTAAGAAATATTTAAATTACAAGGTAAAGTAACCAAGAAGTCTTCTTTGCAAAAATAAACAAAAAAAAATGGCACTGACTTGGGAATTCTAGTATTGTGAGCACCTGCTATAATCCAGTCTTTGAGAGAATAGTGACAATTCAAGTCTTGCCCCCAAGGAGTTTGCTACCTCGTAAAGGATATAGAAGACCTTTCAAACCCAACATGCCCAACACAGAACCAGAGATCTTCTCACACTAATTTCTTCTCCTATATACTTCATCTCAGTGGTGGTACCACCACTTATCTGGGTCCACAAGCCATAAAGCTATGAGATATCTTTGTCATCTGCCTTGCATTCAGCCCCCACTTTCTATCACACCAACCCCATTGACCGTCTCCTAAATATATCTGCAATAGCTTCACCATAGGCTTTGCTACATACATGTCTTACATAAATAATGCCAAATAGTCTCCTAACTGGTTTTCCTATGACTTCCCTTTCCAATGTCCAATTAGTCTCCACAATATTCCAGCAGATCTTTCCAGAATACAAATTTCATACCCTTCTTTAAATGTTTTCCCACTGGTATCTGGGAGCCCAAGGCAAGTGTGACAAAGGTGACTACTTAAAAATCAGGATCCACGATTAAAGAAACAACAGCCCTGTCAACTAAGAAAGCATTTCCAGCAAATCTCCCTACAATTTCCCCTATGCTCCAGCCATGCCAAGTTACTCATCTTTCCAGAATATAATACTGTCTTTGTGATTCTTTGCTTCTAAATCAACCTTTTGCACTTTATCTACTAATCTCTCACTTTTTCTTTAGAACTCTGTTCAACCCCTCTGGCTCTATTTAGTCTTCTCTGGCTGTACCAAGCCTGGGTTACTTGATCACCAAACCTTCCATATTGGGGATTCATGTTGTTATTAGCCTTTTCCCCCTCACAAAACAGTTATTGCTACAGTCACCACTGGACTGTTAGCCGCTTATGGGCAAAGAATATTTATTCATTTACTCAATTTTTCAACACATGTTTTTGAATCTACATGTAACTCTCACATATGAAAGGCATAGTAGACACTCAATAAATATGTCCTGAATGAATTTTGCAAAAACTTTTTTGTTAATGTTCTTAAACTTCGTTAGGAAATTAAAGAAGGGACTAATGGTGTTTTTTTTTTTTTTTTAATCACCACGTTGATTTCTCATCTTTTGGGTTTGTTGTTTTTAATCTTCAGCATGTAGCATAATGCCTGGAACATACTAGGTGCCATGTGAATGTTTCCTAAAGAGATGAACAAATCCCCAAAAACCACTTCCCATATTTCTTCTAGGTAAATTCTAACTCATACTTAACAAAGCATTACTCAGTTCCCTTCAACCATTTTATCAGCGCCTCTGTGAGCCTCCCGGAGCAACTGTGCATACTTTTACACCACTTAATTGCATTTAAAAATCTTTTTGAGCATCTATTTCTTCACTAGAGTATAAGCTCTTGATGTGATGTGTCTGGTTGACCCAGCATAATAAATAAATGAATGCATGAAGAACTACAATGAAATACTGTATCTGAAAGTACACGAGAAGGGCCCATTAATTTTGAATCGAAGGACAGAAGGTTAGGTTGCTGGAGAAAATGGTAGTGGTGTTGAAAGATGAACAAGATAAATAATATTTCAGGAGTCACATAAGGGACAGGGACAAGGATAGGCAGTCCAGACAGAGGACAGCATAACTCAGCAGGGTCTGACAGTGCGAGGGCAGTGGGTGACAAGCAGAGTCTGGTCCACCAGGAGGGTGGAGGATTTGGAGATGCTGCAGAGAGGGTGCAAGAAAGGAGCTGGAGCCAGGTTTTGAAAGGCTGACGCCATGCTTAGAAATGGGATGTTTAGACAGGGGAAGTTTAAATGTGGTTTAAGAGCATGGCAGGCTGCAGAACCCTAAAATCTGATAAAGGAAAGTGAGCACTGAATTTGGTAAATAGAATGCGGGAGGTTTTAGGAGACTGTTTTTGCCAGATATCAGAAAAGAAGATCAAGAACGCAAAGGTTTCCCAATGAGTGGAAATAAAACAGAAGCAACAAGAGTAAAACAGTAGCTCCATCTGAGAATTTTAATAATGAAAGAAAATTTTCAAGAAATAAAAAAAAGAAAGAAAATTAAAAAACGAGGACAAGAAATCAAAGTTGGTAAAAAGAGATTAAACCCATGGGTAGGTCTAAGGAAAAGGGGCTACCTAATGGAGGCAGTATCAAGAAAAAGATGAAAAAGAATAATCAAAGTGGAAGGGTGATTCTTTGAAAGGAAGATGGACAGTTCGCCTTTAAGGATAAAATGTGTAACCTCAAAAGAGCCAGCATGCTATGTCTTTTTAGAATCTCTTTAATAGACTGCATGAGACAATGGTAAATATTAGCATCAAATAGTATTTGATTGTACTCTATCTCTAGAATAGAGAGAATGCCTAATTTTAGAAAGAGAAAAGAGCTAGGCAGTACTGGATGAGAGATAGTCTTTAAGTTTTGTGATTCTACACTTCCTTGTCTGTAAGGTACCTCTCCTGACAGTTTTCAGTATGGGATGTGGAAAGAACGCTCATTCACTACATGCTGTAATGGACAATGCTAGTAGACGTCTTTGGTTTTATATTTCTAGAAATGTCTCCTACAGAGAAAAAAGTCTTGCAGTCAAAAAACAGTGAACTAATTTGATTTCTTGCTACTGGGCACTTTACACATGCTGAAGTTGAAAATCCCTGGCGTGCTGCATTAGAAAACTATTAAATGAATGTGCTATACAATTAGAACTTGGGTTCAAGTCACTGCACATTTTTTGGTTCCTGTAGAAGATCCGCCGAATGATGACTCCCACACCCAGATCATTCAGTACTTCTAAGGTACTATCACATACAAAATCAAAAAATACAAGTCTCACAAAATGTCCTGAAAAATACTAAGCTAGCTGTATTTCTCTTAATGTAGTAAAAAAAAAAAAATAATTCTTGAAAAACCAGATGAGTTACTCTATAACCTGCTGAGTAATTGAGATGTATACTGATATCTTAAACTAAATGAAAATTTCAGTAAGTCCTGGTAACTGCACCATGATAACTACGGCAATTTTTCTTTCACTTTCAAAAATAAATGTGAAGCTGTTATTATCTATCACAAAAATTGTCTAAAATGAAATGTAATGCATGTCAACAACATACTCAGCTTAATTTGAATTATCTCTCATGTTACATTTTCCTCATCTTAAATCATCCAGCTGCTCTACTTACAACCTCTAATTTACTTTTTGTTTATGGTTATAGATACAGACACATCCCATCCAGATCCAGATCCATTCCATATGTCCTTTAAAGTGACTTCAATCATTCTTTAGGAGGGATATTTTTTTAACCTATAGCGTGCAAAAAAATAAAAAATAGGTTGACCTAATTGTGTTTTGGAGCATGCCATCTTCACAGCCATAGCTGCAATGTCTCTCTTAAAATGCCAGCGTCCTCCCTGCTCTACCTGTAAACATTTTGTGGGAGATGCACTAGAAAAAAAGAGTCGTGGGGACCCTCCAGTGCCGGGTAGGACGCAGGGCTAGTGTGCTGTTGCTGGGCTTATCTTCCCATCATGATTACTAGAGCTTGATGGCACAGTATAAGCCTACAGCTATGTGAGAGGCTTGCTCTGCCTTGCTTTGACATCATTGCGAAATATTTCCCATGACAATCTGCTTACCCTCCCCTTCCACCAGCTTCTGTTGTTATTTGCAGAAATCGTTGCCAGGATTTGGTTCTCGAGAAATCCTGAAAGTCAGATAACTCTCTGAAGGAGCCAGGGGCTGAGAAAGGGCGGATGGCTCAATAAAAACATCATCCAAATTAGTCTAGGCAGTTACCCAGCCCACTTTCCAACAAGCGTTTACGTAGATGGTTTAAAGTAAAAATTTTTTAAATGCCCATATTCTTCCTTTTATAAAATTGTGGAAAAAATTTAATCGCAAGCAAAGAAGTATTTTTTTAATTTAAACTGATTCATAGCACATTTGAAAGATTTACACACGGAATACTACTGCGATAGAGGGGAAAAATATTTGAAGTAGCTCAGGAATTACTTTGCCATGTGATATAACAAACAGGGAACACATTTTATAAAATAAAATTAATCTAAAAGAAAAGAAAGAAAAGAAAAGTAAATTAAGCTAATGAACCGCCAAGTATTGCTTCTAGGGGATATCTCAATATATACAAATAAAATCTATTGCCACCTAATATTCTAAAAGGGTAATAGTTTTTACTTATTTTGTAGAAGGAAAGATAATGTGAATGTATGTTAAAAAGAAAAATAGGAATACGAAATATCTAAGCCAAGAAACAGATAGGAATAAGAATGTGTCCTTCCTATTGGGGGTTAGAACCTTGTCACGTCCAAGTTCACCACATGTATCTGGTGTTGCATTACTTACCAGAAAAAAATAAGTCTTATTAGTACTCATCTCTATTTTAGGTTACAGGCTTCTTCAAATAAGATTTGAGGCAAGTTATTGTTGTGGTTTTGCTATTTCCACAAAAAGATTAAAAGAGTATAAATGTTTCTTTTTCTTTGGTAGTTACATTAGTCTAAGAAGTTCCTTTTCTCTTTTGTCTTTTTTTAAGTCCATAAGGTGAGTTGTTTCAAGCTGGGCAGTAAAAACATTTTCACTTTTCTCTCCTCCCAAAGAATTGCCGCATGATGGCTGGAACGAAAACCAGAAAACCCAATTCTATCTTCAGTGCAAGAGACCTGTATAATGTAAACTATTTGTAGGAATATGGAAATAAATGAAAGAACAGTTAAGGGCTTAGCAAAGAAAACAGTCAAACGGAAGTGCAAAAGCCAGTGAGAAGCCCCATGATTCTCCCTGCAGAGTCTCAGAATACCCAGAGGAGAACAATACAGAACAGCTCAAAGGTCAAATATAGCAAGCAAGAACATGCCAAGGGTGTGAAGCAAGGGGATTTTTCAAAAATACATACAACAAGCAGTAAGAGCTGCAGCCAAAAATATACAACTCCTACAAGGAAAGCAAAGACCCTGTGGACAACGTAACAACCAAGGTTTAGCACAGAGAAGGGCCAGTGGGAGAGGCCATAGGGAAAATGGGATTAAAGCAGCATCCTGAACCACCGATCACCCTCTCAATCCCCTTTCCACCTGGCTCCACGATGGCAGCAGCTAGTCTAATGTCACCACGCAGAGTATTATAAGACCTTTATCTAGGGAAAAAATTAAGATAGAAAGACTTGCCACTATTAATAAGTGGAGTCCCCTAATAATAAAACTAACCAGTCATCCGACATTCCTGGAGAGAAGGTTGTCGGGATATGAGCCCATTCCTACCTACAGATCTTCCCACCAGCTTTTTAGGCCCTCATTTAAACGAAAGGACAGCTGAGGATTATTGGGCATTTGAGAAAAGAATGTAACATAAAATATAGCTAAGAGAACAAATTGTATATGAAAACACCACACTGTACCCCATGATTGCTTTAATGTACACAGCTATCAATAAAAAAAAAACTTAACCAGTTTGATGCGCACATTCCAGATTGTATATAAAATCAGCACATTGTATCACATAAATGCATTGATGTATACAGTTATTATTTAATAAAAAAATAAAATAAAAAAAAGAGAATGAACATTTGAAAAGCAGCTGGGGGAAATGAACACGATGCAGAGATAATAGGAAGTATAACATTGTCATAGGAATAAGTTATGCCAAGTAAGAAAGAAAGGAATATGATTTTTAAAAAGGAAAAATCTGATAAAAGAACTCTTGAAATTTTAAGGTATGATTTCTGCAATATAAAATTCCAGAAAAGGTTTAGATAAAAATATTCTGGAAATACCCCCTACTCCATAATAATAATGTTGCAGAAAGTATGACAAAAAGCCAATGAGATGGGTAACAGAAGAGAAAAAATAATAACAATGGGGATTAACCTCGGAGAAAGGTCATGACACTATCTAATGAGTTATCCAGATAGTGGCAGGAGACACCCATCAAAGAAGTAATACCAGAAAATTTTCTGTAGCTGAAGTACAGAAATTTCGAGTATAAAAATGCCTGCCACGTGCCCAGTACAATGAACAGAAAAAGATCCACAAAAAGGCAAACCATTTCCATTGATTTTCCAATTGACAGGAAAAAAAAAAAATCTAGATTTTAACATGATTCCTTTCACGCTATACTCTACTTTTGTTGCTATTTTATGTGTATTCATGTTTATGGAATATTTTAATGAGAAATCAAAGAAAGCATGACAGGATATTTGCTGCTGGGTTAACGAAAAACAACTTTCATTGTTGAGGATCTGTGGCACGTTATTTATCACTTAATCGTAATAAATATGCATTATGGGGGCGGCGCCTGTGGCTCAAAAGGCTAGGGCACTGGTCCCATATGCCAGAGGTGGTGGGTTCAAACCCAGCCCCGGCCAAAAACTGCAAAAAAAGATAATAATATACAGGGTAGACATAAAGTTCATATTCAATTTTTTTTAAAAAAATATGCATTATGGTATGACGATTAAATTTGTTTGCCAAAATAGAAGTGCTAGCCCACATTCACACTGTCATACACCCAAGTCACTCTCAACAGGAAAAGGAAAGTTACCATATGCAAAAATTATTTCAAGATTGCTCACAGAGCCAAATATAAAAGCTAAATTTGTAACACTTCTCCAAGAAAACATAGGACGATATTTTTCAACCTTGAAAGATCGACAGCCCGACAAAGATTTCTCAACAAAGACAGAGAAAGTACACTATTTGTAGAAGAAAAAAGTATAAATCCTATTTATCAAAATTTTTAAAATTCTGTTTATCAAAAAACTCCATGAGGAAAATAGGCAGACGGGAAGAAAATATTCACAAGATAAATAGAATGACAGGAAATTTGAATTCAGAACATATAAACAACTCCTACAACTCAATAACAAAATGGTAGACAACCCAATCAAATATAGGGGAACGGAATGACATGAAGAGGGATATATAAATGTCCATTAAGCACATCATCGTGTGTTCACCGCCAGGGAAATTACAATCACAATGACAAAGGACAAACCACTACACACCACAAGCGTGGCTGGGATGAAAAAGATGGACTGCAAAGGCTAACAAGGATCTGGGGCAACTGGTCCTCTCCTACTCTGTGAGGGGAAGTATAAAACGGGGCACTCACACATCCCCCCATGAAAACAATTCTGCTCCTCCATATTTATTCAAGAGAAATGAAAACATATGTCCTCTAAAAGCCTTGTTTAAGAATGTTTATAGCAGTTTTACTCATTACAGCCAAACACTGGAAACAGCTCAGCGTCCATCAGCACGAGAATGTATAAACAAGCCGTGGTATTTATTCTATGGTATACTTCTCAGCAATAAAAGGAACAGATTTCTGATACATGCAACAGATGAGTCTCAAGAACATGATGCTGGGGAAAAGCAGCCAGACACAAAAGAGTGCATGCTGCATGATACCACTTCAATAAAATACTAGATTACATAAAACGAATTAATTAGCGATGCTTGCTGTGTGTTGGAGGGGCAGCGTTAGTAAATGGGAAGGGGCCCAAGTACATGACCCGGTCTGATGGAAAATTCTATATCTTGATAAGGGTTTGGGTTGCACAGATGTATTCAATTTTTCAATACTAGTTGAACTGTACATTTAAGAGCTGTGCATTTCACCGTATATCCATTGTATTTCACTAAATGCATCATTTGGACAAATAGAAGGGCTAAGTTTTGACATTAGACTTAGAAGACATTTTTCACAGTAATTATTAGAGCATTGGGTAACACATAATATAATAAGCAAATGTAGCATATAGCACATATAGCATACAACATAGCACAAATGACAAATTATAAAAACTCAGCCAACATAGATTTTCATATTATTACAAATATTCCAGTTTCATGGTGTCCCTACTGGTGCCTATAGGGAATTCTATTGTAGATGGAAGTTAGCCTGGAAACTATATCCTCCAAAAGACTATACATACTGCAAAATTCTCTAAGTTAATTTGTTTGTTCATTACATATGGTACCCTCCAATGCTTAATGGTAAGGGAGGGCTATGAGGGTCCTTCCCTTGTAATCTCTTCTCTGGGAGATATGCCACAAGGAAAGCAAGTCTTAGACTGAACTGGATAACACATGCCAACATTTATTAGCAAGCAACCATGAAAACAATCACACAAACCGTTCTGTATGCTCAACAGAGGTCCAGTCCTATGTCTCTTTGGCGTCTTGACAGCAGGCACTTTGCATTAAAGTTTAATTAGAAACAGATGTCCTAGGAGAAAGAGTCACCTAATATTCCATTTGGATCAGGTAACAGAAATCCCCCAAATATCTCAGGAGATGAACTAGATGGCATTCTTAAATCAGAGTAGAGGTGGCTCAAGACACGAGATTCTTAGGTCCTGTCTGAGCAAAGTTGAGGCGGTTAAATCATATGTCTAATCTATGACATGTCTTTAACACTATCCACTTTATCAATAAGAAATCACTTCTAACTTCATGCTGGTTTACAAATGCTTTGGAGCTGACTTGGGTAAAAATATTTGTGAGTATTGGGGACCAGTTAGAGCAAGAGGCCTCGTTCCTTGCTGCATGTTAGAATCACCTGCAAAGCGTTTTTAAATGTTCATACCCAGGCCATTAAATCAGAATCTCTGGGGGTGAGATCCAGCCACCAGTGTTTTTCAAACCTCCTTAGGTAACACCAATTTGTTGAAGAGGCCGAGAACTACTAGTTTAGAACCTTTCAATCTAGCCTTATTGCAGCATATATGCCCAAGCAGGTGTTTTAAATGCTATTTAATCACCTTTACAGGCTAAATAATACATATTATATATCACAGAGCCAGTGTTTAAATATTTTTAAGTAAATTATGACACTACAATGGTATAAAACTCATCCCGTGTCCCTGTGATCACAGAAACAAGGGAAATGGCGATAACAACCAGAGCTGTGATAACAGCTGTAATGACCCTTGGGGAGAGGATTTGGCCATTTCTGAGTAATGAATGCATTTACATATAGAGGATGAGGACTCTGCATTAAAAACATCTGATCTTTATGCAATTCCAGGGGAGAAATGTCTGTGAATTCATACTCTTAATTCAAGGAAGTGACTATTCTCAGCCAGTTCTTGTTACAACCAAAGCAACAAAATACAAATAGAATAGAATAAGCCCAGACTGCCAGGCCCTCTAAATATTCCTCTTCTGACTTCTCCCTCAAAGACCCTGCTAAGATATGTCAAGGGGGCATCCAGCCTTACTGTAGTAATTTCTGATAGTTACTTTGTCTTTATTAACATGTTGCCTGGAGATATTTTGGTGAGTTTGACAGCTACATCATAAAGAATGTCTCATCAAAACTAATTCCTGTTTTGGAATGCTATAGAATACATGATCCATTCAATGTATACTGATTGTTTTTAAGTAGAACAAATTTACCAATATAACACTGCTATTGAATAAATTGTGTGCCATCCCATTTTTTTTTTTTTTTGAGACGGAGCCTCAAGCTATCCCCCTGGGTAGAGTGCTATGGCATCACAGCTCACAGCAACCTCCAACTCCTGGGCTCAAGTGAGTCTCCTGCCTCCGCCTCCCAAGTAGCTGGGACCACAGGCG